>OMKP01079832.1:0-19433 GCA_900302375.1 Bathygadus melanobranchus
TGTGGAGTTTGCATGTTCTCCCCGTGTTCATTCGGGTTCCCCCCATAGAACCCCACAACAACAAAAAACATGCAGAAGAACAGATTGCTCTTCGGTCCTGTCCCTGACCAGGACAGGACTGAGCGCTTGGACTTGGTCTCCGGGCGCCTCTACTGATGGCTGCCCACTGCTCCTGGCTTTCCCTGGGGGAGGACGGTCAGGATGGGATAAATGCAGAGAAGGCATTCCACCGGCGACGCCAATAATTGCATGTGCATGTGTGTGTGTGTGTGTGTGTCGCCGCTCACAGTGTGTGTGTGGTTGAAGTGTCGACCGTGTGGCAAATAAAAGGACGCTTGTCCTCTGATTACTTACTTACTTACTTACTCTTGAATGCATGCTTGGCTTAAGATTTTGGTTGTTTTAGAGGTCAACTACTACTAAGGTAATGTATATAGCACCCGTGAGTACACCTTTCAATATTGCCTGTATTGAAAGGTGACAAAGTGCCTCAAAACAACATTTTTTAAAAATGATTTGTTATATTATATACACTTAGAAACAACCACTGACATGTATTCCTTCCCAGTAGATCTCCCCCTCCTCCACGCACCAATTCTCTCCAGCAAACACAGCCTTAATGACATTGACAAACATACACAGACGCGATGTCAAGTGCTGCCTGATAAAGAGCCATCAGTCCGCTGGTTATAAAACACTGCTGGCATCATCGGCAGGCATAGCTTAGCAGAAGAGGGAGGGTAGCCGAGGACGCAAAGGCGCCTCCTCCGTGGCCGGGCCGGGATTTTTACAATAAAAGTACTGTTATGGTATGACATATGAAGTCGGAGCTGTGCTCCACGTCTGGCTTTGCGATATCCATACAATCCTTTAGAAAGCAGAGGCAGCCGCAACCCTCACACCAGAAAATAATGCAAGGCTCGTGACTGGACCCAACATTGAACCGGTGGAAAAGAGTCATTTTATTCTCCACCTGAAAAGCCCGTTTCCATCTGCCCTGGTTTTCTCTCCATGAAAACCTGAAGAGGTCGTTATCAAATGTTAATTAAAATTGCCACAGAATGAATTGTTTGTAATTCAATTTTAGCTGCAACCCTGCTGGGCCATGTGTCCGTGTGTGCACCTCATTATAAGATAAGATAAGATAGATATAGGAGTTAAATTATATATATATTTATAGAGTTATTCGTATTATATTATTCTCTTCTCTGGTCTGGGCAGCTAACATTTGACTGTAAGCTAAAGTGAAATGGTCTACATGTCAGGGCACCCCGCACCCCGTTCTTCATGCACAAGCAATAAACAGCCCGGGGGTCCCAGATGTTAACTGCATACACTCCCCTTGCCAACTTCACACGGCTCTCCTGAAGAAAACGAAGTAACCACAAACAAGTCACAGGTCTCTGTGTTACAAAAGACCTTCATTTGTTTCAAGAAGAATAAGTAAAGAATGAAGTTCTCGCTTCAAAGGACTCCTACCTTTTGTAAGGCAACGACAGAAATAGATAATGATGGGAGCTGCTTGGCATGGCCCAGGAGAACACAGCCACAACTATCAAGGCATGGTTGCCGTACAGGGCTTCTTAAACTGATATTCACTGCCTCCACAACAACAACAGACAAGCCTGCATCTCAGCTCTGTCTACAGACAGGCCTTTTTGGTTTTCGCGTTCTGCTATAATGATTAGCACTGGAAATCTCTGCCCCTATTTTGTTTGCCTCACTCACACCGGGAACAAAACTGCATTCCCAATCGCTGCAGACGCTTGACAACTGACTGCGTGGGCCCGGAAACATTAATTCATTCATCCATCTGTCCATTAATTCAGGTTGTTTTTTTTTGCGCTATGCATTTGGGTTGATAAAAGACTTGGCTAGAAGCCAGAGCTCTGTGTTGCTAACACTGAAGCCGGAGAGCGGATGCAGTGGTTGAGGGGAAGGGAAGAGGTTGGGATGTGAATTAGTGGTGGTGGTGGTGGTGGTGGTGGTGGCAAGGATGCAGTGATGGTGGAGAAGTGAGGGAAGGATGCTGGAAGCAAGGGGTGAGGAGGAGGGGAGAGCCCTGTGAATCCCCCAACTCCTCCCACGCACACACCCCCTGCATTTCCCTAACCAATTATCATATATCAGTCCAACAAGGAATGAACCAGATGTTCAACATCCGCCATACATCATTAGCCTGATATTGCACATTAGCATGTGGAATCATGGCGGCTTGTTTTTGTTGGGGAAAGAAAGGGCGGGAAACATTAACTGAAGGAAGGCTGCCATACATACCCAGGTTCTGGCAGAATTCCTCTCCTGTGGGCTACAAAGACGCTTCTGGATGGGATGTCACACAAAAGGAACTGGTGGAGACGGTTCTCAAACAACATTTAACCGTAACAGCCTGTATTATCGCCAGCACCTTCAGAGGTCTTTTAACACTGGCAGGCGCACAACATGATTGGAGTTTCGTTTGTAAAACGTGGGCAATTCGATTTTCCTTGACATGGCGTTTGAAAGGTGATTCTTCTTGATTATCTTCCAGGTAATCAACATGTCATTATTTATTCTAGCTAGAGTGAGGGTCTGGTGGACTGTGTCAGTGATAAAAAGCTATTGCTAAATCTATGATTGAGTCCATGGTGTTTTTCAGAAGCCATGATGCATCCATGTACCTTTGACCAGTGGCGTTGTGAGGCCTATTCTAGGGGGGCTGTAGCCTCCCTAAAATATTCTTAAGCCCCCCCCCAAATAATTAGGCTTTTTTTTTATTTGGCTATTTCCCTTCACTTCACAGTGTAAGATAAGATAGAGAGCCCCGTCAGTGCTTCATTATCAAATCCATTCCACTTGTTCATATAGAGAAAGCCCACATTAATGAATATCCAAATTTTGCGCTCACGCGCTACTCATCCTGTGCATCTCCTTGGGGGCTAAGCCCCCCCTGTCCTTAAAACCTAGTGACGCCCCTGCCTTCGACAGTATGGTGCATGATGCAGGCTTATAAAAAGGTCTCTTTGACACATCTACTTCTGAAAGATTGTCTTCAAACACTGCACAATGAGCTATAAGGACTGAGGACTTCTTTGATATGTGCAAAAATGAAACCCTATTATTGCAAGCAGTGGTACAAGGTAACAGACGTTTGAAGTGCACGAAGGAAGGCCATTATCAATGTCATTCACACCGACATCTGTGTTTAAGGCTCTTTGCTAATAAAGGCCCATTTGTGATAAAGGAGGTGACGGGGAAAAACCCAGAGATCTTGTTGCCTTGGCAAGAAAGAGGAGGCGGGACAGAAAGACGATCATTCTAAATTATCCGACATCTGCACTCTTTCTTTCATCACTACACAGACGAAATATCAGCGTTTCTATGTCTTCAACACGAAGGGAACAATTGTCTGACTATCTAACTATCTTCTGACTTCACCTCTGAGCCATTGATTGCACTCGTTTCTGTTTTCCACCTTGCTGGACAAACAGTCAGGATAATCAATCTTGTCTTGACACATTTATTGGTGTTTTTAGACATTGTATTAGCGATGCTGACCTTTTACTATAATTGGATCCATTGTAGAGAAACATAATAAATATTACCACCACGACCACTGCTGATATTACTACTACTTCTACCATAATTACTATAACATTCATAATTATATGAATGCACTTAATTTATATAGCATTATTCCAAAACAGAGTTCCAAGTGCACACATAAAACAACCATAAATAATGTATAACTTCCACCACCAGCTTACATTTGGGTAAACTCAGATACAGTAGTTTGACAATGCTATAGCCCAACTTCTGGGGTGAGACTACACAACAGAGCCTGTGCCGGAAACCAACAAGTGCAAGGGATGGAGTCACGCAGGGTTTCATAATACGATTTCAACAAATGTATTTCTACAGTGGCCAGTCTACTGCGCAGGTTTGATTTTCAACCTTTACAGACACTTTGTCTAAGGACGTTGGTGTCGTTGTGTTCGTTGTTGGGCAAGGAGGATACCGACAATGGCAAGACAATTCTGTCATTTTAGTTATCAGTCCTTTGTTAGCAAATATGGAAGAATAAGTACAATTCCTTGTGGCAAGGGCATAGGAGCTACATATGCGGGACATGAAAAACTGACCATGAGATTGCTAATGGGAACATTGCCGTTGTGTTCGGATCAGCAGCACTACGGTGTTAGCCATGTAGAAGATTTGCAATCGATGCACACCGCCAGACATCGTCTCTTATGCCAACATGTTACGTTAACCGCTCTAAAGCGAGTCTTTTGCCTAGTAGTAGTAATTAGTTTCTTTTTTGAAAGCTCGAAGCCATGACCACATAATTGACAGACAGATGTCTGACTGTTAGATTGAGTTTTTTTAGTCCCGTCCAATCACTGGTCAGCCATATCACGTCTGCAGGTTATTTCCGGTTGAGACCCCGCCCCAAGGAACATGAAAGGTCGAAATTAATTTGAAGCAAAGGAAAGTGAAACTGGTATGCTGGGTAACCGGTGTTGTGTGTGGGAATCTCAGAGAAACCTACATGGCCAATGAAGCTATCAGTCTATTTGATTTCAGATTTCAGGTTTTAGTCTTCCTAGCCTTTTATTCTTTAACTGCTTGAAGTTTTTAAATCCCGTATGGAATTGAATTGAACGGCAACATTAAGCACTCCCTCCCACGCACAGGACCACAGAACAATGACAGCACAGTGAACGTAATGGGACAGAACGCCGTGTATGTAAATCATGTATGTTTTATGTTTTTTTACATTTAGGGCATTTGGCAGACGCTTTTGTCCAAAGCGACTTACAGTAAGTACATTTGTCAAAAAGAGTGAAATAACTATATATCGCTGACGGCACAGTAAAATACGTGCACCTTTTTCGTTGTCTGTCACAAAGTACACAATCTGGCCAAAAAAGGCACATTATATGGCTAATTAGAGAGGCTCAAGGCAGTGTCTTTGATTCATCATTCCCTTTATTTGTTCTACTTCTAACCCTAATTAAAAACACACACACGCACACGCACACGCCCGCACACAGCAGCAAGCACCCAACACACTGGGTAAGGTTTACCTAGTGGCTGTATGTTCTTCTAGGTTTACTTCTGGTTCTAAAATATTTACTAAGGAGTTACTAAGCCCTTAGAATTTGCACAAGGAATTATTGTTGGGTGAGGATCAATTGCTGGGGATTGCAGAATCTAATTGCTTTACAAAAACTCCATTCCTGCATTTCGACACAATTCAGTTCGAATTGCATTGTATTCCACTCCATAAGTAGTGGAGTATGGCATAAATACAGTATATGTATATATTGTACCAAAGCATGGTATCTCTTTAGATTACACGCCATACTGTCCTTTACCAGATGTCTTCAATACAAGACGTCCGGGGCAGTAGATTCGCCCTGAGGTGCCACATAATTTCTCCTATGAAAGATGTGTTGAAAGTGTTTGTTACTGAGCTCCAGTCTTACATGAATGTGAGGGTAAAAGAGAACTTCACCCACCGCATCCTACAGCCTGAGCTGGGAGTTCAGTAGCGATGAGTTGCTGGACCAATCTTGCCCCCCAGTGGCCGACGTTTACAAATGCTCTCGCCCATCAATTTAACAGATCTTGTGTTACAGACAGACAGACGGCTCACACACACACACACACACAGATTGACTTTGAAGTGAAGGTGAGAAGAAAATAAGAACAGATTGTCTCCGGGCCCCCTAGACATCCATCAGCACAGCTGGACAGAAGGAAAAAAGCTAGCTAACAGCTGGAAGCTAGACCCAGTCACATACCCATCATCAGACCGCAGCAGAACTGAACCACACATCCTGACAGAGACTCAGATGAGGAGATGATGAGTTTGGGTGTGAGATGAGCAATAAGACATTTCCATCACTCACACCTCATCATTTTCAGGTAGAGGCAGTAAAATCTAAATTACTTGGTTCCCCTGGTTTTCAAATGCAACAGTTCTCTATTTAAAGCATGTTAAAAGGTGTATCTTTGGTTTATCGTCACTGTCAGAATTTTTCACTGCCTTTCATGTCGAAATGTGTGTAAAGAGTTATCCTAGAGACTCCATCCCAGTTCACCGAATGGGCTAGTTTGTATTTGGATTGAAACTACACGAAGGTGAATTTTCTTCCCACTTATCCCTCGGATGAGCTGCATCACATTGATCAACTTGTGTGACATTGTATGACAGATGTATCTGTAATTCCCTCAACAGAATGTCTTCACTTTTGGATCACTTGGATCACTCTTCTTCTGGATTTCTGAAAATCTGTGGCCCTGAAGCCGTGCACCACACACACTACATTGTTATAGTTATATTTTAAAGATTTGGTAGGGATCTGTGTGTGCATTGAACAGACAGAGAAAAGGTGTACTGCTTATAGAATGTGTTGAGCTCCAGCTCTTAGTAGGATCTAATTTGAAGTTAGGGAGTTGTTACGGCTGATTCTGATTCCAACGGCAACCACGCACTCGTGTCTGGTCGTTTTTGGTGTAATTGCTTCAATATTGATTTTATGAATGTTCTTAACCTCTCTTGGAGGTTGGATAAAAGTGAAATGACGTATTCAGCAAATAACTAAAACTTGTTATAATGACACAGTAAGTGTGAGATATAGTGGAAATTCACAGAAAGTAAAGTCACCTTAAACGGTGAGTGTAAACAAGATTATAATTTGTTGTGCTCAAGGGAATATCATGTGATCACGCAGGAATGCCGGGCAGGAAGAAGTATACTCTCCATGCCTTACAGAACGAGACAGCTTAGCTTTTATCTTCTTGGTTAGCATTATAAATATTGATGATGATCTTTAATCCGGTTTATTTGAGTTTGTGGTGTGGCCAGTGTGTTTGTGTATGTGTCCAGTGGGCCTACGAATTAACTCAGATTAAATGCCTGTAAATGTTTTCTTATTCATCTAGGACACGTCAAAACGAAACCCAGGATGGAGATATCTTGGCAGCGTAAATGTATGTTTTCCAGGCCAATAAAGTACTTTGGGTCTTGGATCATATTGTATGGTGGTCTATAATTCCATCACTTACTTATTGGAAGTCGCTTTGGATAAAAGCGTCTGCCAAATGCCCTAAATGTAAATGTATGCTAAAGCTATGCTAAACACAGTTAAAAAATGGGAGTAAATGTAAGAAGCTGCCCCATATAGTGGACCCAAATGAAATAGGTGAGTTCGGGAATGATGGCTCTGTTTGGCGCAAATGTTGACTCTTGTCTAATCTAATCGTTAAACCAGCCGAAAAAGATTATTCAGAGGCTATGTTTTATTGTGCACCATCATCTGGGTTCACTGAGCTGTAGATTTAAACAGCAGCTGCTGACAGCCTGCCCAGCTGCCGACGGGGCTTCTGTGTTTTCCCTTCTGCAACTTTCAATTCAACCCATTGATTGCATTACTTAAGGACCTGGGCCCGGATTTGGATATACTTGACCCGAAGTCCGATTTGTTTGATTAGCGTGAACACTGTGTACCGTACATTTCAAGTGGACTCGGGCATAGTTAGCTGACCCATGCCTCAGTCCATTTGAAAAGGTGGTCTCGAGTACGGTTCATGTGTACTCTGGTGCGCTTCGGATCAGGTGGGAAAACAACCATACTGAAACACGGAAGTGGACCGCTATTCTGCATATCTGCGTATGCGCGCCAGTCATCCTCTGAACTGCATGGCCATAGCTGATGAAGTAGGAAGGCAGGCGAGAGGGTCATTCTTGACATTGTCTCCATATAGCAATAATATTACCGGAGCACTGGGGTACGGAACAACATTATTAATGTGATAGCTGAGTGTCGGGGGAGTGGAGATGTGGGGCAATCGTACCTAATGTGAAAACAGGCCTCAGTGTTCCTTTAAGTTGCTCCTACTATTACATCCAATACAGTGTTATATAAGCCCACATAGGCTGGGCACCTGTAAGGCTGCAGTACACTTAATGAAATCAAGTCAATCAATTACTAAATCACATACTAATTGTGTGGGCATGCAATTTGATCACAAACATGTAGTGTACGCTTTAGTTTTTTAATCACAAGACGGTTTGAGAAATAGAAAATGAGCCACTTGAGAAAAGTGCTTCCCCCCCCCCCACCAAATAGAGTAGAACCATTTGGGAAAAAGTTTCTGCAATTCTGTTGGCACACAGGCGTTGCTGGTGTTGCCTACCACATCACTAGATGCGGTTGTGGAAAGCATGGCGAGGGCGTTAACGTGTCCTAGTTTCCAGAATTGCTATGGAAGTTGCCCATTTGGAAGTGTATCACTCATGGTGTGCAGTTGTGTGATAGTTTTTATTAATGACTTGGTCCTGGTGTACCAGGGGGGTCTGTTGTTCACGTGCTCATCCATGAAGACACATCCATAGCGCTGAAGTATGAGGTGTTTGGGGGAAGGGGGGATTCGCTGCAGGTGATCCATCAGGAGGTGACAGCAAGGAGGACTCGTTGACAAGCTCACTCTAATAATGATCTATGTCTTTTCTGTATCCTCTGGAACGCTTGCGAGATCAAGCAATTAAAAGGAGAATGCAGGAGCCTTGTGTTCCTCTCAGAGGCCCGTAGCACAGGACAATGACAAAGGAATGGTAAAGGAAGCAGGGGGACGCTAGTTTTTTGTAAAGCTGCAAGACATTTTTTAAAACCTTTTATATATATTATATATTATGCATCTATTTACACAGCGTACACAATTATTTTAAATTAAGGTAAGATTTAAGAGTTGCAGGTAAGATTTAAGAGCTATTGTTTGAGTGTCGTTTTTTTTTCCGGAGTACTCACTTGCCATTAAAGTGTCTTCACTGGGGCTCCTCTGACCGCCAGGACACAGTTGTTGTAAAACTGGTTTATGGCAGAGTATGAAATGTCTTTGCAGGCAGAGCAGGTGCTAACTGGTAACATGTCAGCGCTCTCTCTCTCTCGAGTGTGTGTGTGTGTGTGTGCTGATGGCTGGTTTAACCTGTGTGCCTTGATTGGCCCATGCACCACAGGTGTGCAGCACCTCATCCGGCCCTAGTCTAATGAGCCTGCCTCGGGCCAAGTGAGGCTGCTTAAACCAGCCATCAACCACACACACACTCCACGCATACCACGTTTTTTTTAGATTGCGCCACCAACTGGCATAACACTCAAATCCAATCAAAGAGATTTAGATATAGATATATGTATATATATATATATATATAAGAGAGGGTGAATACAGTATCTGTGGCTTTGGGTGTCTCAGTGGTTTGCCGCCTTGCGAGACTCCCCAGGTCATTCTCCTGACACTGAGTTGAAACACCATCAAGTATATTTCTACTACTATGGATTGTTTGAACTACGCCAGACATTGCTATTCCCTTGATAGGCGAAACATAAGTGGTGTATAACCTGATTTATATTACCGTTGATATAATGACTACATTGATTATGTAGTATATACATGTAATCAATATATTCTGTTATGATTTGCTACTGCAAATGCGATCTAGCATCGTATTTTAAGCAGACATTAGTCTAAGGTTTACGTTAATGAGATGAATCAAATAACTACTGCGTTCTCGCATAGCTATTTTGTATATATAATCGAGACTGATATAGATTAAACTAGGTTATATTTAGGGCAAATTTAGCATATAAATGTGGACAGATACATTTAACCTGGTTTCACATTTCTACTGCTTTTCTGGAGATCTCTGGTAATTTTTCCCCTCCTCGGAGCCTTTGATAATTTCCTCATGTTATCCCACACTGGCCTCGCAGGCAAGCAGATGGGAGACGTAGCGAGGTTACAGCTCTCATGCCCATAGGTCTCTGAAGAGTCACATGCCATCGCCAAGGTCATCCAAGGGTAATTGGTTGCAGACCAATTTGTGTTCACACAAGCTTTATCGAAAGATATTCCTCTTCCGCACATTTGCTACACAGTCCCTCAATTCCCGCCGAATCTCAAAACACCAATATCAATGTATGCATTTAATGGCTAATAAGGAAAGTTGAAGTATGTTAGAAAAGTGTGGGGTTTTTTTTGGACATTACCGACGTGCAGTGCATCATGTCAGCGAGTGTGTAGCATTAGCATTAGCAACCTCTATTGGCTTGAGTTATAAGTTAGCTATATCATTTTCAGGCACTGTTGTCTGAGAAAGATCCCTGGATGTGCGGCAGTAGCTCAGGATTTAGAGCGGTTGTCTGGCAACCGGAGGGTTACTGGTTCGATCCCCGTCTCCGCCTAGCTAATTGTCAAGGTGTCCCTGAGCAAGACCCCTAACCCCAACTGCTCCCGACGAGCTGGTTGTCACCTTGCATGGTTGACACCGCCGTCAGTGTATGAAAGGGTGAATGTGAGGCAATGTAAAGCGCTTTGAATGAAAACACTGTATAAAATGCAGTCCATTTACCATGGATTGATTTGTGGATGGGTGTGTTTTATTCTTCAGACACTTTCTAGTTGACCTATTTTTTAAATAGCAGAAAAGTTGTTTTGGTGGACAGGGCTCTGTAATCCACCCAGGAGGAACGAAAAGTGAAATAAGTGGTGAGCAGGTTGAGGAACATCTACATTTAGTAATTTACCAGATGCTTTTATCCAATACAACCTCCAAATGAAGCTGAGAACAATCAACACATCACAACAACAATCAATATCGGAGACACGTCTAATTTAAGTGCTGCACAACCCAAGTTAAAGCTGCAAGAATTATAGCTGCAGGAATGGGAAGCTCACAAGCGCTAGTAATTGTTACTCCTTGATTATTAAACATGCCTATGGGTGAATTCTACATTATAACAAAATGATAATGGACACAACAATTGCGCTACGTTAAATAAACAAGAATGGTGACCCTGGGCTACTGAACGATGCAGGAAGGACGTTTATGTGAGATAGATTTTGAATGTAAAATAATTTGAATGTAAAATAACTTTTCGCTGGGTTTGTTTCAGGTCAGGCCCCTTGAGCCTGAAAACAAGCTCCGGGTGACAAAGTCAACCCTCGTTTCTTGAAGAAGCCTCGTGTTTACAACTATTCACATCGAAAACATTCGGGGGGAAGAAGAAAGTAGAATTTTCCGTGTTTTCCCATGTAGTTCTTTGTTTGCTTGGTGTGGTGGGGATATCATATTGGATCATTCTCTAGCTTCTCTTTCCTCATCTCGGGCTCTCTCACTGGCTTACCAATACCCTGACATTGACTCTGGCCGAGGTAATAACCACAGCTATCCCACTAGCTCTTTTTTCTGTTTGAAGTGATATGGTGTTGGGGGGGGATTTGTTAGCGGTGACAGGGATGGTAATGTGTGCTCGTGTGTGATGTGGGGCAGGGGCTAGTACGACGAACATTGGAAATTCAAGGTTTTGACTTCAAAGAAACATTGGGTTTTATCGAGCAAAACATGCAAATTCACACACACACACACACTAAAGCTCTGCCAGCTCCAAAGAAAGCAAAGAAAACAAGCTAACCCTTATTGTCAATGATGATTATTCACTTTGACAGGCTAGCTGCTGCCCTTTACTGGCGAAGCCTCCTTCTGCTTTGCTTTCTTACTCTTATCGGTGGCCGAGAATATTGTCTCTTGGCTCGTAGCAGCATGGGCTATACGACAGTGAACATTACCTTGACCCACACCTGACGCTTTCACACTGCAGACACAGAGAGAGACAGAGCGGGGTCACAGTGTTGTTGTATTATTATGTCATATTCAGCTCTGTGCTTGTTCAATGTTACACCGTCAAATTGATTAAACTGACAAACGTCATCTGTGAAATATGTTGTTTTTTGTTTTTTTTTGTTGCAATTAGATCATCTGAATCGGATGCCCTATGTCAATGTTATAGCGCCAGTTAGATTAAAGAGCCTTTGAAGCATGGCGTGCCATCGTGGTGTGCGTTTGCACTTGCGCTCCCTCTTTGAAAGTCTCATTTCTTGAATGTGTTTGGTACGGGACTGAATATGCCCCCTGCCAGCCCCGCCCACACGCGCGTACACACAGACACACACACACACCTAAGCCATCCATCCAAGGCCTAGCAGAACAGCAGCTTAAATTGTGTGTGGGGTCTGCAGGGAGAGCCTTGTAGTGCACTGTAAGAGTCAATTACCAGAGCTGGCAGTTATCGGCAATGGAGAGGTACACACATACGCACACACACACACACACCACACGCACACAAACACTCTCTCTGCCTGGATGGGGTTTCAGAAGACAGAGGTCTGTTAGCTATTGGGATTGTGATGCACTTTACGCCCGGGCTAGGAAAATAGGCATTCAATTCTTGGTTGTTAGATCTAAAATTACCTTCCCCTTCAGTCATTACAACCTACAAATCCAATTGGCGGAGTTCTAGGAAAATATCTAGGAAATTCACAGTCGTGACACTTGCATTCGAAATACTGTTCTCAAAACATAACTTCAACCTAATTTTGGAGACATCTTAACTAATGTTGGGATGATGACGTTATTGACCAAATCAAGACGGTGTTACTGTAATTCTGCCAAAATACAACCACACCACTGACCCGTGACTGTTGATAGTACTTTAACTGTGATACTGCACTGTGTGTACACCACACTGAACTGTCCTTCCAAACTTATTTTTTACTTTTAAACTTATGTTTTTTTATTTAATTTCCTTTGCTCCATTGCCACCCCGATAAAACACTATCTCATTGAATTTAAATTCGCATCTCTCCCGGGGTTCCCCGGAATAGATTAGCGTGTCAACGATTTAACTGTTATTGCATTTTATCTTTAATCAACGTTCCGGGAACCCAGGGTTCATTTTGCTCCCATTGCAGCCGGCTGACATCATTTGATTCATGGGGTCTTCATTCTGTGCACTGCACCTTTAGGGATGGTCCTCAGTTCAGACATCTCTGTTTCCCACCGCAATGAACTGCCGGTTTGTGCCGGTGTTCTTAAATCTTCCATCAAAGCGACTTAACCACAGAGCCCGGGAGGCGACATGAGAAGACAAAATACTGACCTTCAGTGAGTCACCAGTTGCCAAGTTTGACCCTGTGAATCCTCACCTTTACCAGAGGCAAATATTTTTCTCTCCAAGCCCAAATTATGGAACATGCATGAATGCTGCCTCAAAGGCTTTTCACATACGATAATTTGGCTGAGCTGGCCTTTACATGCATCACCATTTGACTAAGACATACATCAATACATCATTTTCCTCATGATGAACCTGAGGTTTTAATCTGACCTTCATATTTGCCTTTTCTGTGTTTCTACGGCATGTGCAGAGTTTCTGCACATGGCTGCAGGACCAAGCAGCAGCCATGACCGTCTATTTGTCAAGCTCAGGCGGACGAGACTAGCATGTAGTCCCTCTTAACGGCCTTAATGTGGTTTGAATATTAATGAGTTCTGGCCATAGACTGGTGCTAGGCGACCATTCAAGTCCAGCCATCAGTGTGCCAAATATGGATCCTTTCTAACTGCTGGTGTTAAAGAATCTAGAAAAATGGTGATGCTCTATCGAAAGCAAATCCACACCCTCAAAATGGTCGCATGTAAACCAATGGGGGAGTAAATGGACTGCATTTATATAGCGCTTTACATTTGCCTCACATTCACCCATACATGACATACACATACACCGACGGCAGTGTCAACCATGCAAGGTAACAATTAGGGTTAGGTGTCTTGCTCAAGGACACCTCGACAATTAGCTAGGCGGAGCTGGTGGATCGAACCCGCAATCTTCCGATTGCCAGACAACCGCTCTACCCACTGAGCTACTGTCGCCCAGACACTATGCCCAAATTTTCTACAGCCCATGCTCTTTGCTTCACCGCACATTCATTCACCTTCATTGGCTCCTGTTTAAGTCGCTATACATTACTATGATATGCATGTTACAGACACTCAAAAAAGGCAGGACCTTGGACGTGTTCCTGACAACACATCGCTACAAAGGTATGCACGACACTTATAAATGCTGTTAGCGGCTGTATATTTATTGTGACCAGCTACACTTAGGATGGATTAATCAATATGTATTCTTATGCAATCAACCTTCAATCAAAGGATATGAGCAAAGTGTTGAGTCCAAAAAGAGACACGTGAACATCTGCTCAGCAGGCCGTCATGCAAGTGACCTCCTCCAAAGGCGCTCAGGGGGGTTCAACCAGCTTTGTGTCAGGATGCATGGGGAGGCGAAAAGGGTCACCCACGTGACACTGAACAGCTGCCTGCATTCATGGATCACTGAAATGACAGTAATTCCCAATTGCACACAGAATCATTTGTGAAGGCAGCGTGTGCTGGTCTGAATTGAGTCACCTGAGTATCTGCTTATACTATTACTGATCAGTATGAAGTTAGTATTGCGGGAGACCATCCAGAAACTCACAAGTTGGATTGCAGTTCACATTCTGTTTCTCTCTACACATCAGTCTGGCCTCAAGTCCGTTGAAAGCCTCTCTCAAAATGTAAAAAATGATAGGACAAATCAGCGCTAGCAGCACTCCAAAATGATAAGCTTTCTTTTAAAGATAAAATTGATACTGCTGCATTGTTACTCTGAAAAAAAAATTCTGCAGCATTTGCACAAAAGCATTCCATTGATGTAGCATTTCTTTTTTCAAGGTCCCCCCAAGCACTTTATATAGCGAGTATGTGTGTGGAGGCGTATATGAAACCTCATCCACGACCAGTCTGATGCACGGCAGCCAGTGTGCACCAGAACACTGGCTATTACAGGGGAGAGGTGAGGAATGATGAAATCCAATTAGAGGCCATGGTCATGATTAGGGGGCCATGTTGGTACAAGAGCTAGGGTGATCATTTGGCCACGACACTGGTATTAGCACTCCTACTTTTACGACGAGTGCAATGGGATCTTTAGTGACCACAGGGAGTCAGGACCTTTGTTAAAAGATCTCATCTACATAGGCCAGGGAGATGAGCACCCCCTAGTGGCCCCCCAACAAGCTATGTTTGTCTGTAAGTTGTATACGCATGTGTGTAGGTGACAGGGAAAACATGTTGTCTTGACAGAAAAGAAAGCTACAGATACAGAAGAGAGAATTATATTACCAATCTTTCTTTTTAGATCACTATTACCGTCTCTATTTTCATTGCTTTATAACTACATCTAATGCACACAACATAAAGATTGACAAAATATGTCATACAAGAAATCAACTTAGCCTGCTTTGGTCCAAAAGTATTGTCACAAGTGCTTTGATTCCTAGAACAACATTCAAAGAGAGGAAAAGATGTAGCTGCGTTTTTCAATAATACTGTAGATGTCATTATCCATTTGCTAGTCTCACAAATCAGATGGGCAAAAATCTGAGTGAACGGGCGTTTCTCTTTCTTTCGCTTCATATTTGTTTCAACCAATCATGTTGCTGGAAGCGGGGATCTGTAAGCTCTTGGCTATCAACAGCAAACACAAATCCGGCCAACACTAGTAAACAGCAAAACACTGTCTGTAAAGGTTTCAAATCAACACTGTGTAGACTGGACACTCTACAAATTCAAATCCGCTTCTGAAAGCAGATTTCGCTTTCAGTTTTGCTTTGCACAAGCTTCGCAAATATCTCGAGTAACAAAACTCAGGCTCTATGCTGCCCCCCCCCAGAAGTTCTGCTGTAACGTAGTCCAACTGGATCCAAGATTATCCCTTTGCAGAGTCCAAGGCCAGCAAGGATCCAGGTCTGTTATTAGCACTCAGTGGTCCACACACAGACCCCTTGCCGCCCTGTGACAGCACTTTCTAAACTGTTTTCTGAAGTTATACAGGTAATTTAGCATCCTAATTGTCTTGTACATATTTGATTATCATGTCTGTTGTTTCAGAAAATAGCTTGTAAAGGCCATCTTGTGACAATGTTTGGTTACAACCTGCAGGAGTTAATTGCAGTCATTGGAAGTATATTGCACTGGGCAACATGTACATTTTGTCACTAGGCAGTCAATCTCAAACCATTTAGCCACTGTGGCTAGTAAATTATCACCATCAATTATTTTGCCAATGAATTCCAATCATTGGAAAAAGCTTTCACAAAAAGCCTCTCTGACAAATGCCACTGTGACATTTAATAGACCTTAGGCTGGTATGAGCCTCGTATGACAATAATGTTGATTTGTTTTTCTTTTTTTCATACTTTATTTATAACAATAACACATACAAAAATGCTTCCACTGCCCAATATTGTATTTAGATCTCCACTAACCATAGCTGTGCCTTGATCACATGCTCTGGTTTTAAGGAAAGCAATTCAAGTTATAATAGTCTTTAACCGATACAATGAGTGAAACAGTTTTCTTTCCATGAAACATCATATAACCACAGAGGATTTGTGAATGAAAATGACATCTGTGTGATGTTTGGAGTATCTACAAAGGTTTTCCCTCACGGGGCTGTGTGGATGTGTGAGGTTACTTGGCCTCAGAACAAACCAAGCTCCCCAGTATACGAGCTGTGAGTCATTCTGTTTAATAATTTGGAAATGAAACGTACTTGTGCTGTGGCTTTCCGTCACAGTGCCAAATGAAGCCTTTATGGGAGGCATTTTCCTCTCCTGGTGTGACCCAAATACGTGTTTAAATAGCACAAAATAGCATAATAACTACTAAACTACTTTGACTTGCTTACAATTGTTCTCAATGCAGGCCTAATTGTACTCTACATTGATGGTGTTAATTGTATGGCGTGATTGTTCTCTGCCTCACTTGTAAGTCACTTTGTTTGCTAAATGACTGAAATAGAAATTCAATGATGATATGAATGTACTAACCGACTGTATGTATTCATACATTTGTGTGTGTGTGTGTGTGTGTACGTGTGTGTGTGAAGCTGTACCGAGAAATCATGCTCAATGAGTGACAATAGCCTGTGACAAAAGGAAGCAGGCACAGCATATGTGTCGTATAATCAAAGATCGCCGAGCAAAGAGATAGCAGGCTGCCTCCTCGCAGCAGCAGCAGCAGCAGCAGCAGCAGACGTCTGACAGAGCAATCACAACTCCTCCTCCTCCTCGAGGTGGAACAGCAGTGCTCAACACAAAGTGAGCCGGTTCCACCAGTCATCGCGGAGGTCCATGATCCGTCATCACAAGGCCCGGCGGACTGCAGGTCCGCGAGCCGCCAGACGGGGAGCCCATGGGTCACCTCGTGACCGTGGTTGGACTGCCAAGGTCTCTGTCGACAGAAAACTGAAATATTGTGTCAGGGTTAGTAAACCACTCGTTTTAGCAGGAAAAATGTGATATGATGAGCAAAAACATCACACTCGCTTGACAGCAAGGGAATAGAAAACCACCCTGGAAAATTGTTTTTAGCCAGAATGTTCAACACTCGAGACCCAATGCACGTGGTGTGTTTTTGTTGTCGTTGTTATAGTTGTAACTAAGGTAGGGCCTCCTTCACCTTGGATGTGATGAAGCTGTTGCCGCCACCGTCTTCATCCACAAGTGAACGTGGTTCGTTCACCTTCAATCCGGAGGCCCTCTTTAGCCCAATCTGTCCCTCAGGGGGAGACACGTGTCACGCTGATGAATCCGGGACTCGCGGTAAATGCCAAAGGCGCCGGAACAAATGTGGCCCCAAGATTGTGGAGGTGGCGCGAGGCCCCCGTGTGATTGGTGTGTGGAGTGATGTATCGTGGCGTGCGGAGAGGCAGGCCTGTTTACTCGCCTGTCTGCTGCTTTTCAACAAGGTCAAGGATGGCAAACGCACCACTGTGTGTGTGCGCGTGCGTGTGTGTGTGCGTGTGTGTGCGTGCGTGCGTGCTGTTCAACGTGTTTTGTGATTTTTAATATCCGTGCGTGCGTCTCCGTCTAACCAATGACAACGGCACACAGACATGAGCGCAGCTACACACACGACGGCCAATGAGCAGCGTAGGGATGAGAGGGGCGGGGCCAGACGTCGGTGTGTTCGTAGGCAGATGCGCTCTCTGATTGTTTTCTAACTCGTCCTTTTATTGCCTCGCTCGCGGTTCTGCAATTTTCCTGCCAAGGGTGTGCAGGTCCACTGAGCATGAATTAAACAGTGCTTTGTCAGTGTCCTGCGTTTGAAGATGAGTCGCACTCAATAAAAAATGAATTAGAAGGCAAAAAAAAAGAAAATGTCGCAGAGGGGCAGGGGAGGATTTTTGATTTCAAGCAGTTGCAGGAGATAGACAAGTCTGTGGATACTGAATAATGGATGAAGAATTTATTCAGCTGGGTATTGTTTTCATCCCAATGAAACTGTTTACAACCAGGCAGTGGAAAGCTTGCAGAGTCACGTCCTTAACTCGTCTCTGAGCATTTCAAATGTGATACTAGGTGTGCCAAAGAGTTACCTAGGTGAGTTGATGATAACTGAGGTAGAGGAAGAGCAAACTTTATGTATTTTTTATTTTGTTTGCAAATTCAAGTCAGGACTACATGACTTCAAAGCCGAATAAGCACATTATCCACCTATAGGTTGCACTTATAGGTCGGCCTGCTAATATGGAAAATAAGTACGATTCAATAGTAATGGTGTACTACCAATTGATAAGGGTTACTGACCAGGGGTACTCTGGTCAAATCTTAAAGGTCCACAAAGAAAAGGTTCTCCACCCAACCGGTTCAAAGTCCAAATAAGTATTGTACATTGCTAGTTTCGTAAAAAAAAAAAACAGTTGTCATTGAGATGACGGTACACTGAATGTGATTGGACCAAAGCAGAGCAGACATCCTCACACAGTTGGACAAGCGGAGCGCTGCTTGCAGTGGAGAAAACGGATCATTTTGACTTGTTGCATCGCGGCGATGTCTCTCAGATAAAACATATAATACATGTGAAATGTATCATTTCCTCAGAGTCCGGAGGCAGTTTTGGTTCGGTCCGGATCCGGACCAGAGTCCGGACTTTGAGGATGCTTGTACTAGGGTTTAGTTTTAGGGTTTAGGGTTTCCTATTACGGTTAGTATTTAGTGTTTGTTTTTTGGTTATAGGGTTAGGGTTTCCTATTAGGGTTAGGATTTAGGGTTCGGTTAATGGTTCTATGGTTAGGGTTTCCCATTAGGGTTAAGATTTAGGGTTTGTTTTTTGGTTCTATGGTTTGGTATTAGGGGTAGGGTTTCCTATTAGGGTTAGGTTTTAATGTTTGTTTTTTGGTTCTAGGGTTAGGGTTTCCTATTAGGGTACAGTTTTTGGTTCTAGGGTTTGGTTTTAGGGTTAGTGTTTCCTATTAGAGTTAGGTTTTAGTCTTTGTTTTGTGGTTTTAGGGTTAGGGTTTCCTATTAGAGTTAGGTTTTAGTGTTTGTTTTGTGGTTCTAAGATTAGGGTTTCCTATTAGGGTTAGGATTTAGGGTTTGGTTTTTGCTTCTAGGGTTTGGTTTTTGGGTTAGGGTTTCCTATTAGAGTTAGGTTTTAGTCTTTGTTTTTCAGTTCTAGGGTTAGGGTTTCCTATTCGGGTTAGGATTTAGGGTTTGGTTGT
>OMKP01079833.1:0-11472 GCA_900302375.1 Bathygadus melanobranchus
TGGCAGAACGTACGAACATACAGGATTCTACACAATGCTAAGTACTATTTTTAAGTGGCGGGACGTACGAACATACAAGTAAGTGCTAGGGATCGAAGAGGGGATGGGGTTCAAACCTTGGTTTGGGTAAGTGGGAGTGGGTTAGGGAGGAGAGGTGGTGGGGGGTAAGGAGGGAAGCTATGCAGAGTCCAGAAGCTGGTGAGCGACCGTTCCACCACTGCAGTGCGAAAACGGAGAATAGGTGCAACTTAGCGGAGCAACGTTTGCTTGCACTTAGCGATGGTGGTAGCTGAAGTCGAGCTGGGGCCAGGGGGCAGTTCCACTGGTAGCCTTGTAGGCCATCAGACTAAATTACTGTTGTCAAACTCATTAACTCTGGCCTGTTTACATCTTGTATTCTTTTTTACTGATATGCTCTGTCACTGTCAAATAAACAAACAAATAAATAAGGGTGAACGTTAGCATAATGGTGCTATTTTTCAAATGTCCCCGGTGTTAACCAACGGTATATATTTACATATGCTTAAAAATGATTATAACAATTATTATTAAAGATAAACTGACAAAAACACAGAACCAGAAAGTTCTGCACCGAAAATGCAATTATTTCTCAATTAATGATGGCGTATAATGTAGCCGACGTGTACAGCAGCATTATGAAGCAGGCGTTAGTAGACAGTGGGTGAGTGTGTCTCACCACTAGCGCGCAACAGTGTTTTATTTCCAAAGCCCTGCTATCTCTACCTAGCATTTTTTTCCCACCTTGATCTATGAGAGATGCTGAGATACATACACCCCTAGGGGATCAATTAGACCTCTATTTTCTGGTTTCCACACCTCCTTAAACTGGAGGAAGGGGCGGGGGTGGTGGGTATCAAACCGTAGACCACAAAAATCCACTATTGCACACACACACACAAACACACACAGAGCATTTCCACTGCTCCTCGCCTAATTAAGGCCGTCTTCAAAAGAGTGTGTTAACACCTTTAAGAGGGCTAAAGACACAAGCGGTGTCCTGAACCGGGGGATTGACTCTGGTGCTGCTTAAGCTCAACACACAAGGGATGATGCGCTGCACCAGAAACACAACATTGAGGCAATTGTAGCGCAGGCAAAGCTACACGTGGCTTGTGGCTAACTGCGGCTAACTTCAAATGAACTGTTTTTTGGGGCCCTCGGGCTACGAAGGATTTCTTGTCACGGTATGGATGCTGATACATTCATTTAAGAAGCAACGTGGTGAATGCTGTTCATAGGACGACAAGTCATTGCATAGATTGTGATATTTTAGTCTGGCATTTTAATCATGTGGATTCCCTTTGTCTTTGTTGAAATCATAAATTGTTATAATGAAGTACCGTAAGATACTAAAATATGGGAAAACTACTTAAATGTAACTGTAATGTAAGCTCAGTCAAATCAGAAACAGCTAATTCTCACTTCCTGAATGTGAATTTATGGAAACTTAAAGTGGAAGTAGTCAACTTTTCAATTTACGACCTGTGCCGCTGTCGCAAAGACAATCGAGTTAGGTGTTCCTCAGACCCTACCCAACCTTAGCAACTACCAACAACAACAGACATTAGCAACTACCAACAACATTAGACCCTAGCAACTACCAACAACACCAGACCCTCGCAACTACCAACAACACCAGACCATAGCAACTACCAACAACACTAGACCCTAGCAACTAACAACAACAGCAGACCCTAGCAACTACCAACAACAGTGTAAACACCAGACCCTAGCAACTACCAACAACACAGGACTTGAAGAATGTTCACCAAAGAGCTAAAGTGAAATTGTCATACTTTTATATTGATTTTGTGAACTATTGCCAATTATAACGATGTGCATTGCATAGTAGTTTACCTAACTTGACCTGGAGGCGTCTTGAACTATTCATCTATCTATTTGCATGTTAACTTCTTGACCAGAACATAGTAATGTTCACCACTGCTCATTTTGCTTAATCTAAACATGTTCCTTGTTTAGATTATCAAACGGATCATAAATAAATAATACAGAAATGCAATCCATCAGCAGCATGGTGAAATAGAGGCTTATAGACAACCAAACATAATGCCAATGGTGTCATTATTCTGTAGCCATTACACTGCATTTACTTAATAATTATAAGTTAAAGCAAAACAGTCGACTACATCCACTTCAACCACTACAGAGGATTGCAACCAACTTGAAACAATCCTCGATTGTGTGACTTGGGCATTTAGATAACCAGAAGAGATACAGTAGTAGGTAATGATAAATGCATCGACGAGTGAACACACTCATATTTGATATGGTTATGATTTGGAATCCATGCATAGGATGCTGACAGATCCAAATAAAGAGAGGAGGCTACGTCCATGTTCCATCATTTAGCAGTGAATAGCCCTGCAGCAGGCTATGAGAGCAGTGTCCATAGCATGTTAGCCACTGATTGATGACTGCAGTGCACGAAATACATTGGCAAGCAGTAACCCAAATATTTCCCATCCCAATGACTTAAAAATACAACAACACTATCTATATTTTGTATATGTGGTTTGAACAACAAGTTAGTCCAGTCCCGCGAACGAGATGCACTAAGGGAAAGTGTCCTGTATTTGTTATTTTTCTTTACAATGTCCCTAGGGACCGCCGGCGTACATATCTTATTTGCCGCTGATTATTTTTGCAAATTCAGCCATCTTTTATCGCCATACCTTTAATAGTATCAAAGCTCTGGCATATTCTCAGAGGAGCATATAAATTACTTATGCAGTCGCAGTGTGCAGTGGGCCATTCTCACGTGAGATTTATACCTTTGGTAGTCTTAATTATGTCTGCCTTTTATTTGCTCTGTAAAGCCGGCATCACAGAGCCCATAACAAGTGTGATTCTCCGGTAATAAATCTCAAGGATTGGATTGGAGGTGATGGCTTTAGACCCTTCCTGCCAATAGACTTTCCCCTTTTTTCCTCTCTCTCTATTCACTCAGTAGCATATCTCCATCTACATTGCATTGTGTCCGGTTTCTCGTCCTGCTCTTGTTACTGTTAATGTAGCCTCCGTATCTCCCATCGCACACTCTTGTCTCCTCGTTTGTCTCTATCTAAACGAACACATCCTCACATGTTCCTGTGAATTTCGTTCCCCCCTTGTTTTGTTCATTGCTTCTTTGTTTGTATCTCATCTCTTTTTTCCAGCATGCCTCATACTCTCTCCGTTCTTCCTGTTTCCCGCCGTGCGTCTCTTGCCATCTCTCCTTCGGGCCAGGCCGTAACTCTTGCTGACCGGTTTACATCCTCCCTCTTTCCTTCAGCAAACCCCCACTCTCCTCCGTCAATACATCCTGCGCCACCTTCCCCAAGTCCTTTAACCCCCTGTGTCCTCCGTAGCATTCAGGGGGGCACGCAAGTATACCCCCTCTTCACCTGACGTGTCGCCTGAGGGTGTAAATTCACACATTTTCATTTTTTAATCTTAACCTCTTCATCACTCAGCCTTTCTTGGGTCTTTGCTGAAAATAACATACCTAAAGTAAATAGAGTACAAGGGCTGTAATATGTAATCATACCAAAGAAAGATAACACTTGTGAGATTGTTGTGCGACTGAAACAATCAGTGTGGATGCTACTGGGTCAGAGTGAATACAGCGAGAACATCCGCCTGAAATGAAGGTCATGCTTTAGAGTGGACACCTAGTGCATTATCAGTTGGTAGCACTATAGGGCCATAGCACTGCATCTGATGAGTACCTGGGTCGAAGACTTGATGCCAATAAAGTAAGGCAGAGCAACGATATAGAGGTTTTAGTAAAGATAGGTTTAGTTTAAAGTCTCCAAATAGAAGCAATAAATCAAATGCAAACCAATGCAACAGTGACAATACAAACACGATGAGACACAAACAGGTGGATATCTCCAGAACCCATCGTTCAATTTTGACGTTTTGACCCTCTGTGGAAAGGTCATGGCGAATATAATTGAATGACACCAAGCCAAACCACCACAATTGCACCATATGGCCACAGGATGGTGCTAAATACTGTGTGTTCTGATTGAAGGTAATTGACCTATTTCCTGTGAAACCCTCACTTAAGTACAATTGTAAACACGGCATGGTTTCAAAATGGTGCCCATACACAGAATGATCCATTTATGGTGGTTTATGTAATCAAACACAACAAAAACAACAAAGGCAAGACATAATTTTAGCAAAAAGAAAAAGTTTGTTCATGATGGTTCTTGGCCTTTAGTTTGGCGAGTTTAGGTCACAGAGTAATGGTTCCCAGTGCTTTGGGCTGTGATATGAAATACATAACTCTTGTTGTTACATGCTTATTATTTAGTCTGGGCTTGGAATTGAGTCTCATTTAGCTAACAATAGTTATGATAGACTAACTGTTGAGAATGTCATCATTCTAGGGGTGTGTCACAAGGGGTGTGTTCACTGGCCCCGCACACGACCCCCTCCATTATTTCCTGATGGGAAAGTGGCACAACAATTTCAGCAAGGGGAGGGGCCGTGCATCCAACTTTGTGATGCATTGCCCAAGAGGGGACTCGCTTCGAAGCTAAAATAGTCCCATAAATGTCCCAAACAGTAGATTTAGAGGACAGTCCAAAAAGACAGAATGTTTTAAGCTGTGGGTGATTTACTCAATGCCCAAGCTTGCCACGCGTACAGGATCCACCGCTTCTCAAGTGAATGCACCTTTATGATATCTTTGCTTTTTGGTGGGGTGTGAGGGGAGTGGACCGGATACGGGTCCTCTCGGGATGAAGTGGCTTATTCATTTAGTGTTTTTCTATTCTAGGGCTGTGCTCGACAATGTCAACAAGTCAAATCATCATTCAGATACCCCCGGGTCAACTCAAATGATTTCAATCGAACGATCGCGGTGAATGCTTCACGAGGAGAGGTATTTGATGTTAGATCTAATGAGACCCAAACATATTATTGTATATACAATATTGGTGGCACGGTGGCTCAGTGCGTAGCACTGTTGCCTCAGAGCAAGAAGGTTGTGGGTTCAAGTCCTGCATGGTGTAACATGTCAGGGCTGTTTCCCGGGCCTTTCTGTGTGGAGTTTGCATGTTCTCCCCGTGCTTACCCGGGTTCCCCCCATAGAACACCACATGCAGAAGAACAGATTGCTCTTCGGTCCTGTCCCTGACCAGGACCGGACTGAGCGCTTGGACTTGGTCCCCGGGCGCCTTACTGATGGCTGCCCACTGCTCCTGGCTTCCCCTGGGGGAGGATGGCCAGGATGGGAAAATGCAGAGGATACTATCCACCGGCGACCACTTAAATGCATGTGTGTGTATGTGTTGCCGCTCACAGCATGTATTGAGGTGTGTACTTCTGTGTGGCTAATAAAAAAGGACCAATGTCCTGATTTGATTTGATTTGATTTTTTATTAAAAAAACTTGACAGGGAAGTGCCACAATGACAGGGTTAGGGTTAGTATTGTATTTGGACCAGATAATGTAAAGGAGGAATTGTGTATGTTAACTTAAATCATGTCTTGTTTTGTGATTGATGTGATTGTATGCAACACAAGGATGTTTATCAACACAAGGTGACTTGATTGATCCATCGCAATCTTAAGCTTTACAAGACACAAGCTAACTCTTACAAGACAAGTTAACTTTTACAAGACACAAGTTGACTCCTATTAGCATTAATAATTCTGAGACAAATCTCGCTTCATAGGTACAGCCCTATTTTATTCCTTTTCATTGTTTTTTCTCTCTCGCTCACTCTTTTCTCACATAGCAATCACACAAGGAGGAAGTCACATCAACAAGGCCAGTGAGAATGAAACTGGAATTGGAATATAAATTAAACCAAAACCAGAAAGCAACTTTTTTGACTTTTATTGTTATTTCTATATCTACCCCTACTGGCCGCAGGTGTCTGTGGCTGCACAGAATAAAAAAACGAAGTCAGATTGTAGAAGTTAGATCATATTCACCCCTGCCCAGGTAAATGTGGGTCGTGAGGACTTTCTGGGTAGATGCTCCAGTAGCTTAGTGATGTATGATCTGAGATGTTGAATTAAAGTCCCTCTGACGTCTCCTGTAGTGATGCTGTTATCCTGCTCCCTGCAGATCCTCTCATCTCAGGACATTCCTTCAGCGCTCCTCTGCAACGAATACTCAGCATCTACAACTATCTTTATAAACATGTTTCAGTCCTAGTTTGTCCATCATTTAGCCGGTAACCAAAGTATTGTAGTTACACATAGCTGCAGAGGTGACCCATCCTTTGTCCTTTATACTTCTTTTAATGATGTAGTTACTGAAAACAATCGCAGCCTCTAGCCGCCAGCTTTTTCATCCTGGGCAATATGGGAAAATCACTATATATGGCTCTCAAACAATATGTTGTATATTTACATAAACACAGTCTTCCTGGTGAGTTGGCAGGGCTACCAAATGTGCATTTAGAGGGGAAAACCTGACAAGACTCACCTACAACAGCGGGATCTGTGCAAGGCTGCGACCGGATTGTAATCCTTGAATGCAGGTGTGACGAAAGGTGAGACTACCCACGGCCACCCGCTATAACTACAGGGTACTGTTCACGCAGCCTGCTACGGTGGTGCAGTCGCTCCAAAACGTGAAGCGAGTCAACCAATGAATGAGCCGGATCAAATGTCTCAAACGAGGACAGCAATGAGTGACGAGTCGAGACAGCCTGGCAGCTACTCACTGAACGAGACCGAATTAACCGTTCTCTCGAACTGGGACATCTCCTACTCAACCCTCTCCAAAAGAATGACAGATCGTTGGTCAGTGACATTTCTGTGACAACGTATTGAGCTTACATAGCCTGCCTACCAACATATAAGTGGGGTGATGAATCAATGCATTGGAATGAATATTTGATCTTTATCAATGTAAACCTCGACATGATGACTGGTAATGAATTGAAGAGACGTTTTGTGGGGCGGGCAGCACTAGCTGTCGAACATGCATGTACTATAACGGAGTTGCTAGTACATGCACAGAGAAACTGACGCCATATTTTGCAAAAAGTATTAAAACTCAAAAGTTATGATACATTTACTTGGGTCAACTCGAAATAACCGACGCTGTGAATCACTAGAGGATACGTGGCTGGAGAGTGATAATTGACATATACAGCATGTGCTTACCTCTTCCCCTGTGTTCCCAGGCTCTGACATTTGGCTTGTGGATGGATGAAGCATAATGGGGAGCAATACATGCCAAAGCCTTTTGTCTGAATAAGATTTACTATTGGCTACTTACTAGCAAAAATGTTGGATTCAACCATTCTATATTGAGGGGTGAAGAATTGAACCCTTTTTTTTATATGAGCGAGATATATGTACCGTTAGCTGTCCACCTGTGTGCACATATAATAGCTTTTAAATACGATGACCTCATTCACTCTTTTGGCGTAATGTGCAGCAATTAGTGTAGAGATTTATCCCTGGGCATCAATGATAATTGTTAGCCTCTCAACCCTGACATTATAACAAATTGAGTCAAGTTAGCAACATTTAGGTGTTAACAGATGGCTAAGCTGCACAACGACGGCATATAACAACAACCAATTCCCTCTCCTCGTTTTTTTTTATCCAACACCCCTTCGCTCTAATTGTTTTGCGCGTAATTAAACATTTAAATGTAGCAATTGAATTCAAAGGTCTCTTTGCACGAGCGAGTGCCGTTATATAAATGGGTTATTTCCCCTTAGAGAGAGAGAAAGACAAGTTGGAAAATGAAGGCAGCTTAGAAGAAAGGTTGAAAAGCGAATACATGTGAGAGGGAGAAAAAAAACCTGCGATTGGGAATAAAAGCTAATGTAGATACATGCTGGAGCCGAGAAAGGGTCAAGGTATAATTGCTTTTAAAAATGGTTTCTCGATGGGTGGGCATAGAACCACATTTACCAGCACTTAAAACTTTTTAATTCTAGGCCGAAAAGATATTTACGTTTTTCTTTGACTCTTTCTGTTACTCTTCGTTCTCTCTCGTGCCACTCTCTCTCCTTTTTCTCACATTAACAGCCTTCATTTTTACCAAGGACAAAGGAGCTAACATTTCTACTGCGCTTTTTTACCTTCACAGGAAAGGCCTTCATTCGTTGTGTTCATGAGTAGGAGCAGATCAGAGAGAAGGCTCTGCCTGGGTTTTACCTATGAATGAATCAAGTCCTGTCTATATGGACTATTCATATTCCTATTGGAACCCAACATGCACCCAATGTCATCTTCTTAAATGCCTCAAGATGGCACTGCTACTAATCAACGTTTTGACAGCTCCAACCAGATTTTATCCTTTTTTTGCATTATTTCTTTGCAACATACGCTTTAGGTATTACGGCTTACAATTGCGAAACACTTTTAAACATTGGATTACAAACAAAACTGAATTCTTACGACTCTTTGATAACAACCTGTTATAGAAACAACTTGCTACATCTTGCTTTAAGCAGACACCGATACTGCACTACTGGCTTTATGTGATTAAACAACAACCCGACAACCAATACGACCTTCATCGTGGCAGGGGATTTTAATAAGGCAAACCTCTGTAATGCCGGACCAACATATCACATGCCCCCCCACAGGGAAAAGGACGTTCAATCACTCACTGCGTTGAGCGTGAGAAGTCGCCTTCTCTTAGGGTGTTGACCATGGTCATAATAGGTTCATCCTTCCATGTGTTCGTTCCCACAAGACTCGGCTAGCAGACAAAGCCTGCTAGCCGAGTCCAACTAGCTGTAGTTGCCTTGCTCCTATTTTTCTGGGAGTAAGGCTCCATGCATCACACCCATAGAGCAATATGATGTCTACGGTGGCCACTTTTTGAGCCCCCGGGTGAGGTTTCAGGTCCAGATCTTCTATGCGAGCACTCTTGTACTTTTATGTCTCTCTGAGCTCTCCATGCCTGCTGCAAGATATTTAAAATCGTAGACTCGCATTAGTGGGGCTCCCTCCACAGTCCTCAGGGGGTTATGGTCCGGTATGTTGTAGGCCAACTATTCTGGATATCAGGATTTTCAACAGTTTTTGCCAGTGTATGTATCAAATTAATGCCAGTGAACGTCAGGACAGTAGGCGGTTGCTCTTTTTCACCTCCTCTATGATTTTGTCTCTATGATATTCTTCATTGAGCAAGAATCAGCAAAACTGTAGTGCTACCTTTTGATTGGGAGTCTGGGGTCGATGATTCCTCTTCATTAAGGATAAGCCTGTTGTAGAGTTTGGCCAGGCTACAGGTCAGTCTGATGCCACAGCAGTTGTCAGTCTTGTTGTCAGACTGTTCTGGCTTTCATTATTGCAGTGTTGCAAATATTCAGGAGGATGTCATCCACCAAGTTTTAGTACCTCTGCAAGGATTCCATTTGGTCCGGCTGCCTTTCCTTGCTTTAGTGTGTTCTGGACCTTCGTTATCTCGTCCATGGTGAATGGTCCGTCATTGATGTTAATGTTAGTGAGGATGATTGGAAATCCTCCTCTTCATCGCTCAAATTTGGCAGGTTCTTAAAATGGTTGTACCACTTTTGCACTCGCTCTTCAGGTGTCTTGCCCCCAATTTGGCCCTCTGGTGACTTCTTGGTTCAGAGCTCTACTGACATACTCCTGCCACTCTCGGAAGCACTCTTTAAGTGTCTACCAAAGCGAGGGACCACTGGTAGTCACTGGGCAAAGCTGAGTGACGTAGCCTGGGACATGTTCCAGGACAGCTCAGACAACATTGACAAGTTTGTGGAAGTGGTGAAGGATTTATTGGTAAATCAGTGAGTGATATTGTGCCTAACGTAACCTTAGGCACAATACCTTCGGTAAAGACCTATCCCAATCAGAAACCATGGGTGGACAAAACCATCCGTGATGCATACTGCTGCATACAACTCTTGGGACGCCCCAGGGTTGTTTCCTGAGCCCTCTGCTATAGACCTACTCCCTCTACACACACATAACTGTGGCCACTTTCAGATGACTTCTCTGTGTGTTTCTGGATTATTCTTGAAAATTCTCCATTGTGCATGTGTGCACGCACATACGCCAGTTAGACAGCACGACTATTATGAATGGTGAGAAATGACATGTGTATTATATGTAGTGGTAGTGATCCTTTGCGTCTGCCACACATTCAATAGTCAGTTAATTGAAAGTTAAGGTAACCCTAACCACCTAGCTAAGTGTTGAAGTGTCCCTGAGCAAGACACCTTAACCCAACTGCTCCAGACAAGCTGGCAGTTGCCTCGCATGGTAGACACCACCGTCGGTGTATGAATGGGTGTATGAATGGGTGAATGTGAGGCAATATTGTAAAGTGCTTTGGATAAAAGCGCTATATAAATGCAATCCATTTAGGAAATTTACACCAGGTGGTGCAGGACCAGGGCCAGAAAAATAATTCAGACCAACCACCCAAGCAATGGCCTCTTCTCCCGGGTGAGGTCAAGGAAGAGATGCCATATTGGTAGGGCAAATAGATTCAGAAACTGTATGACACTGGGGGAGAGGCTCAGGCAGAGCCTCTCCCCCAGTGTCATACAGTTTCTGAATAAGGACCATGCCTAAATGACTGTGCTCCCTCCCAGCATGCTCATATGCCCACAATGTACTCTCATAACAGACTATCACTAACTCTCAGTGGAATACTGCACACCATCACTTTAACTGTACGCTGCTGCATACTGCACTCAATCATTCAATACTGTTTTTTTTGCACAGCATCATCTGTACACACATCTGTAAAACTGAATGTACCGATATTTTGCTCTGTTCTCCTTCTATTTCGCCTGTTCACTCGTGTATTTATAACTACTGTGTATTGATCGTTCACGGACTAAGCACAGTCAAAGAGGCCGGCAAAGTAATTAAGTAAGTTGTATGTGACAAATAAAACTAGATCTTGAGTCCTGATGTGGCTGAAAGAAACATTTAGTTAATCGTTTAATTAAGGGACGACAATTAGCAAAAGAGTGAAATAGTACATAGGTGACCTTGGGCAAACTACAGGACGCCTAATTTTGCGTAGCCCAATCTCCATTTCGGATGTCAGAGATATTTCCAGTAGAAAAAGAAGACTTTCTGAGGCCTCATTATCCCCAATTGCCTGAGAGTTTGGAAAATGCCCAATTTATTAAGGGGAGCTCTGGTTGGAGTAGAATGTTACATTTGGTTCAGTTTCACTGGTCTTAAGTGGCATAACTGGCACACTGTGTCGCCAGTTTTTGCTTCCTTCCCCCAGCATGTCATTCAATTTGGTGGTGCAGAGAGATGCCCCTTTGAGCTTACCAATCACATGCTCGCACATACGCACACACACACACACACACACGACGCACAAACACGGACACATCTCACCAGGGTTACGGTGCCTGGTGGACGCCCACCGCTTTGGATGCGTTTGTGGGTTTGGAAATGGCAGAGCTTGTCATCCGGCCCGATCGCTCCAGTCACTCTGTCCAGGCCTCTGGTCTACCTG
>OMKP01079837.1:0-19252 GCA_900302375.1 Bathygadus melanobranchus
AGAAGGTCTGCTGACCACTTAGCATGTAGACAAAGATGTCCTACCACACAGGCTTCTACATATCAACCTATCTGGGATCTGATAAACTAAGAATGTAGACTAAACAGGTGACTGTGTTACCATGAACAAAATATGTAGAAAAAGTGAGTACTTACCAGTACTTACCAGTGAGTACTTACCATGTCCTGTGGCTGTGTTACTGTGTACCATTTACTGAAACTTAATGAATTATTAAATAAATGCACTGATAAATGAACTGAATTGTAATTTAAGACTGTATAGACTATACAACGGACTATGTTACTGTGTACTGTTTATTGAAACTGTGAATGATTAAATAAATAGCTGAATTGTGATCAAGTATATTTAATCAAGAAAACTTTAATTTCAAAGATAGATCATTAAAGGTTTGATGCATGCTATTTATGAAGCAGTATTTAGCCCCACCATCACTCCTGCCGCTGCATACACGCACGCACACCCATGCTAAAACAGGGCCCCCCCACATAACAAATCCCAATTAAACCCCTGGTTAAATCCTAAACCATCCAACTACTCTGACAACATGTAATGTAATATCCATTGATATTATAATTACTTGAAATAAACTCTGACACAAGATGTATTCAGTATGTTTAATCCTCATATCCTCATACTTCAGATCACCTGACAACCTCTGACACAGGGTCACACATATTGTAAGGTGATTGGCTCAACGGTATTAACCCTATAATACTACATGGACTACACATGTTCTCATGATTGGACTGTTAAGCATTTGAATCAGGGTATATTTCTTTCACCTGGGTGCCATTTTGACTCCAGGCCTTTATACTTTATAACCTTTATACTGTTGTACAGTTTAGAACTAAAAGCCAGAACGACCTTTACAAAACTCTGGTTCTGACTGTTCTCAACTGAAGTTTCCCAACATATTCACACGAGTGTTCCTCTCATTCTCGCCGATGGCAACGTCAGCAGTCAGAGGACTATATAAAATCTGAATTAGAGATGGAGGGACATTTGTATTGTGTTTATTGTAGTGGTTAGGTTCGTACCGAAAGGTATTGGGGTTGATCCCAACCTACCTATAGGTTCTATAGGTCCATACCTGTCATGTGGAATGACTTGTATCTGTGCTGCATGTAATTCTCTCACTTTGGATGAAAGCATCTGGTAAAATTGACTAAACAAATCAAGACATTTAAAAGGTACTTCCAACCAAGCCCCAACCTCCACAGCTGAAAAATGAAGCAAACGTGGAAGTGCCAAAAACTGCACTTCATCGAATGGCCCACTTGAGGCTGGCTCCAAAAGGGAGTCCCATTCACCTCCATGTTAAAATGCCCAACTTTATAGCAGAAATAAACATGTTTACAGCCTGGTACAAAAATTCATGACATCTGTACGGGGGTTCATTTTTTTCTACCTCAGCCGTTTCAATTATATTAAGGCTTAAAGTTATGCATAATTAGGGGCGTGGCCGTTTTGAGTGACAGGTGCCGCTAGCTGTCTGAGCTGTCTGCTCGGTGTCACCTCGGCTAGGCTAATCGAGTCACTGTACTTTGACTTCTCGTCCATGTTTGTAGTGTTGGTGCCTTTTGGATCATTTTTCATGCAGATATCGGACAAATAATATGGCTTGCTGTGTTATACTAACAGACTGTCCAAGATATGTGGGCTCCATTTTTTCTGGTGAGTGAAATTCTAGTATTACTTTATTTAACAGTTAGCTGTATGTTAGCACTAATTAGCAGGTATCAATGTCTGCACTCACCATACCTGACTTATCTTAGCTTGTTAACTAGCTTTGCTAACCGGAGCGTATGCTAGCCACAGTTATTAAACCACAACAAAGTCAAAACATTGAGAAGTGACAATACTTTTGAACAACATATGTCTGTGTGAGGTTGGAAAATAAAGGTCCATTATGCAATAACTTTAAACTGGCCATACTAAGGTTTAACTAATGTTAACTTTGCTAGGTAACATTACGTTAAAAGGCAGAGTCAAGTACCCATTAACCATCTCTGGGGAGCGGTAACATGATTGTGCAAAGTAGTGTAACGTTTACTAACAGACTATATTGAAAGTACGTTTTAATTGTTGATGGGTCGTTATGTGTGACTACAGTGAAAACTAAGCTTGTCCGTTGCATTCAATTTTTTTCACATTGTTGTTGTTGTTCTTAACACTTACAGAACTTACTAAATGTATGTCAAATGTGTGTTACATGAATGAATATGGCATGGAAAAAAGAAGCATATGAGGACTGTAATGTCCACCACCTTTGTTTTAGCCAAAATGAAAAGTGATTATGACCTGTTGAATATTGAAGTAATTTAAGTTGCATTGATTGCATTTAAAGAAGTCTGTGAAGGAGGTAACCTAACATATATTATTTTACATAGCTATTTGTCTGTGTAAAGTCTTCCTCTAGGTGAGCCAGACAGGCTGAAGCAGTCGACGCTCAACATGAGAATATAGAACTGGGCTCCTGACAAGACTTCTCATCTGTGTCATGAACACTTTGAGTCATCACTTCAGAACTGACTCCAAGGCACAGAGACTAACTCCTAACACCGAGTAGCATATAGCCTAGCTCCTTAGCCTAGCTTCTTAGCTCGGCTAATGATTAGCTAGCTTGGTAGCATCGAGCTAGGTGGGCGTGTTTCAACAACCAGGCTTCAATTAGCTCACCTCAGCTCCACCTATTCATACATGACTGAATTAACCATGAGTAGGCAGAGTCAGGCACCGCCAAGATGGCGACGCCGGTAGCCGTCCACTGAGCTTCATTTTAGCTCTTCAGAAACCTATGAGTGTCCTCACGGAGACTACGTCCATATTTTGTACAGTCTATGCTTCCAACCCCACATAATCAGTTTGGACACACAGACTTCCTACGTCCTCGCCTGCCTTGCCATCGCACACACACACACACACACACACAACACACCAGGAGAGGTGCGCAATCATCTGCAAAACGTCAAGGTCTACGGATGTGTCAGCATGCACACACACACACTCTGACACACACGCCCTGCAGTTAGACAAACAGTAGCAATGAATGATGTCAGTAGGTGTGATAATGGGGCTGTGATTGGGACGTATGTTTGGCCTTATCAGACACATACACACTCACTTATTCTCAGTTCCCTCTCTGTCCTCCTTTCTCCATATTCACTCATCTCAATCATGTCTATCTTTCTATATATTCTCTCCCATTGTCTCCCAATTCGATTCAAAGGGCTTTCTGATACTCGTTAAAGCATGTCAAATAAGAACGTATAACAAGTTGAATCAAATACAACATTGCATGATGTCTGTCTGTCTGTCTGTCTGTCTGTCTGTCTGTCTGTCTGTCTGTCTGTGTGTGTGTGTGTTAAAGGAGGTGTTTTAAGCTGAAGACTGGAGAGTCTGCATCAGAACAGTACATATGGATGTTAAACTACACACACGCACATACACACAAACACAGACACATACAAACCACTATTAATAACCTCCTCTCTGACCAGAGGCTTGTACTACTGGAGCCTTCACACAAGGACAGTACAAGGGCCCTAACAGAGAACAGACAGTTGACTTGGTTAAAATTTGTTCAGCAATGATGATAGTATGGAGAGATGCAGGAGATAAAGTTAAAAAGTATTGAGGGTAATTGGCTAAGGGGGCAGGATAGTCTAGTAGAGAGTACGGTGTTTGAGCCAAAAGGTTCAACATCCTACTCAAGGATGCCTACCTGTAGGCATGGATGCTTGCTCAAGGATGCCTACCTGTAGGCCTACTATCCTTGCTATTTCCTAACTTTCCTAAATTTTCTACCAGCTTTGGAAGAAACACAACAACAATACTACATCCTCGAGTACACACTAGAACATGTATTTTATATGATACAGGTATTATGTAAACCTGTCGAATCACACAGATCATTGAATTGAATTATATTTTGTTAATTGAGTTATCGGGAAAGTGGCCTTTAGTCTAGCTACATTTATTTCCTTTTTGGATATTCAGGCATTGAGAAGATGGTCCCACCAAGCCATGGAATCAGATGCCACTTTTCCTCAACAAAGCCAATAGCCAATTTGAATTCAAGGCTTTAGTAATATAGGACTTATCTTAGAGAACATTAGCTCCAATCCACACACTCATTCTTTGCTCTCAATTAAATGATCATTTCATATTCAACATCCATGACAATTCACTTCGCATTAAAGCCACTAGCAATCCGTTGTGGCTTCTGGGAATTATCATTTGAATCATATTGAAACACTGCTTTTTTTAAGCTATTAATTAATACGCATTGTTTTTACTGGTTTAGTTCCCTCATGTCCGTTTGCCTTCGGATTCATGGTTGCACCCAGCCATTAGTCCGTCCAGCCGCCCTTTGACCCAATCACAGCTCAAGCACCACCCCTGACTTGTGAAACCATTAGGATCTTCATCTAGGCCAGCAGTAGCACAGCTCTGGCAGACAGTTGGGGAAGACAGGGTTCAGTGGCTCTATCATCTTTTACATAAAACCCGGAGAGACAGTCGGTCGATGGACTAAAGGCTTTTCCAGGAAACCATAGTAGACTAACCGTGTCACAGGCACCAGCGCAAGAAAATTGTGTGGTTCAACCTGCTATAACCTGCGGTATCCAAGTAGGCAATACGCCTTGTTGTGACCCAGGTTCAAATTTCCTGTGGTCCTATGCTACATGTCATTCCCATTTCAACCCACTTTCCTGTCTGTCTTCACTGTCCTGTCCATAAAGGTACAAAAAGTCCTAAATATCTACTGAAAAGAAAATGCTCATTCACAGTCAAAAGTGAACCGGGAGAAATAAGGCCAGCTGAGAAATCACAGACGGGCAGAGGACAGGGAAGCAAATAGCCAAACAAGACAAGAAACAACTAAATATACCACATACACAAAGCGATATACGATATGATCAGTGATAACAGGTGAAGCAGGGTGTGGCGTGTGTGTGGTTGGTGGCTGCTTTAAGCAGCCTCACTTGGCCCAAATTAGAGTCTGGGTGGGGTTGCACACCTGTGATGCACTGACTAATCAGTGCACACAGGTTAAGCCAGCCATCACCACACACACTCAGGAGAGTGCTAGCACGCTAACATGTACCACCTGCTCTGTCAACAAACGCAATAAACCGGATTATTCTACACCTTCCTGTGTCCTGATTTTAGAGAACCCTGGAAAAGTCACTTAATGTGGCGTGTAGCAGGAGAACTGCTACACAGGTCTTCACCAAAACTATAAAAGAAGATTCATATGAAAAGATAGACAACATATGTTTATAAGTATCATTTTAGTATCTTATTTATACACTTCAAGTAATGTATCTATTTTGTTCTTTTTATTCCCATCAAATCACTGCCTCCTTAGGGCATAGGGCGACAGTAGCTCAGTGGGTAGAGCGGAACAACCGGAAGGTTGCTGGTTTGATCCCCCGGCTCCGCCTAGCTAATTGTCGAGGTGTCCCCGAGCAAGACACCTAACCCTAACTGCTCCTGACGAGCTGGTTGTTACCTTGCATGGTTGACACTGCCGTTGGTGTATGAATGGGTGAATGTGAGGCAAATGTAAAGCGCTTTGGATAAAAGCGCTATATAAATGCAGTCCATTTACCATCCTTAAAGTAAGTACCACCAGAAGAGCAACTGACGCCTCTTCCCAGCTCAACCCTCTTCGCTCCTTTGGAGCAGACAGAGGTCTAGTACAACCTAGTCATCTCAAGGTTTAATTTGTGCCCCTCAGTTGAGTTGGTCTTTTCCAATATGAAACCTGATTCCTATAGAATATTACATTTACAATAATGTGTTAATTTATTGAATATGTATTGGATGGATAGTGAGATGCATCTGACCATCAATATGACAGACAACTCATATATAGTATAAGCTACAGAGCTGTTGAAATGAAACATGAAATTGATGAAAATGCAACAAGAAAAAAATGTTTTACAAAAAATTGAAATTGAAATGGATGTAATTGTATGCATTGTGTAAAATTGTTTAATTCCACTTGTGTTTTCATCCCTTGGGGGCTCCTCTGGTAATTACCAGAGGTCTCAGTTGTCACCCATCATCATGGGGTTGCCGAAATTGTTTTAACCAAGCAAACTAAACTGTGTTGCATTCACAACTCTTTGTGAATGCAACACAGTTTAGTATGCAATGAGAGACAGGTCAGTAAATAAGTAAATAATAATAAATAAATACATTATTAATAAATAATTGTATTTATCAATTGAAAGGATAGCCCTTTGAGATATAGCATCTCGTTTTCAAGGGGATCCTCGACACTTTAGACTCCATTGTTTCTCCTGAATTCAGTAAGCAGATTAATAAGAACATCCGTCCACACACTCCTCTCCATCCTGTCAGCATCTCCATAGTGTTTTGAAGTGTCACTCAGCTGCCCAGGGAAGGTTGGCAGATGACTTTTAATGGTGGATAATTCCCCAGTGCCAAAATGCAGGCTGGGAGCTCTTGAATCATCACTTTAAATGGTCTCTTCCAGTGTACAAATAGCTTTTGCAGAGAAGTCTGGACCAGGTCTTCAAATGCCACACAGTGTCTTCTGTGCATACAGATGTGCAGAGACCACAGTGGTGTAAATTATATAAATAATGCCAAACACTATCAGATTCATCAGTCATGATGTGGTTCAATGTCAAATTTAATATCTAAGGTCTAAGTCGAACACAAAAAATTAATTCTCTACAAAAGAATTATTTTGAAAAATGTGAGAAACTGTCAAAGGAACAAGGAAATCTCCTAAAACCACTGTGAGACCGCTGCCAGTGTGTGAATGGCTTCATGTTACATTACCCTGGAGAACTGAACAAAAGCAGTCCCCTTTTCTTTCTTTCTTTTCTTTTTCTTTAAATGGACAGTTTTTTACTAGTAACCTAATTCAGTCAAGCACAGAGAGCTGGGCTGCATAACAAACTGAATACCTGAGTGGCTAGGCAGCCACCATGCAGCCCTACCGCATGTCAAGTAGGTAAATTGACAGCAACTTGTTCTGACAAATTGAAGCATAACTACAGCTTAAAGTTGCCCCCAAAAGTTGTTATAGCACTTAGAAAAGCAGAAGTATTTTATCTTTTATGTTTTTACAGTGTGGCATTTTTTCATGCTGCATCTTCAGTGACAGTCATCCATTTTGAGTCTTTCGTATTGTTTGTACATTTTAATTCTCTCTTAAGTCTTCTCTTAATAATGTCTTGTAAAGCACTTTGGAATCTGGTTTCAAAAGGTGCCATTTAAATAGTTATTAGTATTATCTTGAAAAGAGCAACTCCACTCGCTTTCAGTCACATTTGTATGTGTTATTACGAGAGGTCTGAAGGGATTCATAACATATTTAGGCTAATGAGTGTGGAGGAGGGGTGAGACAGGGTCCTCGTTCCCCTACAGCAGTTTGGCTGGGCCGCTGGAGAGAGTGGCATAATCAGATCTGATAACAGCTCACGATGCAGAGCCATGGAGACGGACAATCAGCCAAGACCATGTTGCACTCTTCAATCAATACTATACCTCTGGTTAGACGATTAGCCCATAGCATTTAGACCTGGCAGGAGTTAAGATGATGTCGCAAAAACAAAACTGTTGATTAATATATTCTCCGTGAAATGTAACAGCCCTTGGTACACTATGAGCCGATTTTACTAATTCATTCATTCATTCATTTTAGCACATGCTTTTATCCAAAGTGACATTAAAGGTGATATATGTAACAAATTAGGACTATATCATAAAATGACCATATGTCAGGGATTGAAGAAACATGTTACATCGAAATACTGGCTTCTCAGACAACAATGCTACAGCCAGTATGTTTTACTTTGAAATGTCCATGCCGGGTGTCTTTTTTTTTTTGGTCTGTGTGATTCACTATTCTCCAAGTACCCCAGGTTGCCAGATATGAAACAAATTGCCACACGAGCACAGTGTGCTGCAGCCATGGAATCAAGCAAACAAACCGGATCAACTGAGATGGTAATAGATTCTACCCAGCCTATAGTTACTAGTTAAACATACCATTGATGTTAGGTTATATATGCATCCAACATTGACAGAGTTATAAAAAGACCTGGTCCTGGTGTGGTTGAAATCCTTAAAAAGAATCTGTTTAATAAACATACATGTAAAGTATTTGTTGACCCAAAAAATCCCTATGGGAATTAAAAGGTCTTTTGTGTAACTCCACATCGTCGACCCTCATTTAGTATGGCAGGATCTATGAATATGCTAATATGGGTACACCCAGACTTCTGCATCAATTCTCAAAACAGTCAGGAGTAAATAGTTCACTAACATTGGCCTACATGGTATATATCAGTGATGTGGGCAGGCACATCAATTTGAAATTTTTTGAAGTTTATTTCACCTCAGATACGAACTAACCCGCCGGCATACATGCAGATCATCAGCATATCTTCAAAAGCCCATTGTGACCCCAGGAAGAAGGTAAAAGCATGTTTACTTGCTGTTTCTGTGACCCAGAAACTTAGCATGATAATAATACAGAGTTGGGTCATAAATGAGGCTAGGTTCTTTCGGAAACCGTGGGTTTGCATCCTAAAACAATTTCTGAGCTTAGCAGCACAAGAAGCAGTTTTCTCTCTACTGTTATAATAATAATAATAATAATTCATTGCATTTATATAGCTCAAGTTATAGTTGGCTATCCTGCATTTACATGTCCGTGTGACGAAACAAGGACAGACACTGGCATTACCATCACGGTACTGCGAAGGAGCATATTTGTTCCTAGAGTCCTAAATCAACACTTTGATTCGTGCAGTGCCCAAAAAAACATCTATGTGGTCACCGGTAAGCTTCCAAAAGACATTAACCATAGGAAAAACACAATTTTTGGAGAAGTGAGTCTTTACGGATGCCTCCCGGTAGGCTGCAAACAAAGGATCAAACCCTGCATCGTAACAACTATGTTGCCCCCACCCTACTAACAGAGATCTGAGCTGCACAAAATCAAGCAGAGTGTACTTATTCTGTTGTGACATATGCAGCAGTAACAGCAGCCTTTTCTTCAACAAAAGCCTCTCCAGCAAAACTCATTAAGTAATGGCAAGCCATTTAGCATGAGAGCATCATCTCGTTGCTTACTAACACTAATTAGCATGCAGTACAGCCACATTTAGGCAAATTGTTTCCGCCATTTATCAAGGTAACAGCTTAAACCACTAAATTTGAGTATTACTAGTACGATTTGTGCATCTTCTCAGGATTCGACTGCAGCATTTAGTTACTCTTAAAGACCAGGAAGAGACCTGCCGCAGTTTTCTAGCATTATAGTATTCAAACACAAAAAAATATTGTGGTGTGAAGGGGGCGTGGCTTGGTGTCGGTTTGTGAAATGAGGGAGGCAGGACGGCTAATTCCCGGGATCAACGCAGCTGTGGGTGGTGAGCATAATTGTAGAAATTAATGAATGGCTATATATATAGTGACGTGTGTTTTGCTCTCCCCACAGTGAGGTTAGGTCCATGCCGTGTGACGGCACTGGGACAGACAAAGGGACTCATTTGTGATTTATGTTCCCACTAGTGGAGTGGAGATTGTTATAATCTGCCGTCCTTGGCATTCGATTTGTTGTTGAACTATTCATCAAATAAACGAACCAGCACCTGAGCTTGTTCCGGCTTGTTTTGCATGAAAAAAGTGTGTGGCAGGAGAGTCTGCTACAAATATTTTTATTTCATGAAGCATTTTGGGAAATCAGGGTCGACAGAGACTGCAAATTGTGCCCTTGTTCCCACAGGACTTATTGATATTCAACTGCTTCCCACATGGTGGTGAGACGTCTTCATTTGGTCTGTTGTTACATATTCTCCACTCGCTTTGATTGGCAATGAAAGAATTGTGCATTTTACTGAAGTACCATACACATACTGTTGAAATGTGCTTGAAATGTCCCTGTCCCAACACAGCACAAACAGCTTTTTACCACTAGTTGGAGGAATATTTGTCTGATGAAACATATGTGGGTTTTGTGTTATTTGTATTTTTTTTTCATTTTCCTGGGGCTATTTGAGAAAAAAAAATGTATTAGTCACATATGATTCTGTCGTTTGTAAATGGTAAATATTCATAAAGCACTTTTATCCAAAGCGCTTTACATTGCCACACATTAACCTGATGTCAACCATGCAAGGCAACAGCCAGGTCATCGGGAGCAGTTAGGGTTAGGTGTCTTGCTCAGAGACACCTTGACACTTTGCTAGAGGGAGCCGGGGATCGAACCAATAACCTTCCGGTTGCCAGACAACTGCTCTACCTCCTGAGCCACTTTGTTTTCTTTACTCTACACTATTGGCAACTGACAACAGATTCTGATTTTATCTTGAAAAGCACCATAGCCTCTACCAGAAAGAATGTTGCTAGAATTACAGAATCATTTCTAGGACAATATGTGCTCCTTTATAGCCATCTTTCCTTTCTGTCGAGCGTCCCATAATAGTAGCCTATACACCTGGTTTATGGCCTACTGGCTGAGCACAGAGAGAAGGAAAGTGCTGAGCACACTAGTTAAACTGTCAGGTTCCTCTTGCCAGCCTGGATTAATTTTATTTATTTAACCTTTAGTTAACCAGGATGTCGCTTGAGATTAAAAGCTCTTTTTTGAGGGAGACCTGGCCAAGATAGCACACCAGTTCAAGGTTACAACATTATAAAATAGAGCATGAGCATACCGTAGTGTGCTGAGTGACAGTCGTCTAGTGTGAACTGCTCCCGACGCGATTTGAGAGGCTCACCTCTCTGCAGAACTGACAATCCTTGCTGCAGGTGTCTCTCCAACCATTCTTGCCTCCATATTTTATTCCTTTTCCTCTTTGTTTTTTCGCAGCACACACGACACAACTTTGACCGATAGCTTCTTGTGGACATCTATTTTGGAAGAGTCTACTCTCACGTGTTTTCGTGACTTAAAACGTAGTTTGGAGACAAGACTGTGTCGTTGGGGATTCCTCCTTGTGAAACATGTTGTAATGTGTGACCCCCTGACACCGATTAGTCACGTAGTGTGAAACCGACAGCGACTTCCGATTACAAGACAGACAGTCGTGTAGTGTGTGCATTTACCTGAAGTCATGTGTGGAATCCCAGGTGGAGAATTCATATTTGTCTTGACTGGTAATGAGGTTGGTAGACACAGGGCAAGCCTCACAGTGCTGGACAGTCGCAAACTCATGCCCCGTGTCTGGGCTCAGGTCACAGCTGAGGCAGGTGCCCATCCTTCCACACCAACACCACTTACTTGTAACAATGTATGTCTCCAAATATTATCAATTTACCTTTGCTTGCGTAATCTTGTTTGAGTTTCTGAAATGCTTTGTCCCTGTTACTTGCCCTGGGTTTTCCTTTGATGGAGAACAATAGCACCATTTGTGGTATTGAGTACAAATTCCTTGAGCCTTGTTCCACAGAAAAGCAAAGCTGAAACTCAAGATAAGACAGCATGCTACTGAAACTATTCAGAGCTTCACCGTGTGTCCCCGGACTTCAATCAAAAACCTGTGTTCTGTAGAAATCCTCTCCATTCCCTGCTCTTGGTCCAATGCAGTATCACTGTCCTTTCAGTGCTTCAGGGCCCTCACATGACATCAAACGCTGCTGATGTCCTCCTGGCCTCCAGACCACTCACTCACAACAACCACCACCACCACAACTGCTGGAGGTGTAGGAGTCTGACTTCAGCCCATAGACATCATTCAGGGATACAACATTTTGTATGTTCTTCAATTGATCCTTTGTATCTAGCGGCATCGTAGCACTGTAACTGTCGGGCGCGGCTGAATGAATTATCCTGCTGGTCATTTAACTGGACAACAACAGTACGCTTCAGGACAATATTAGCATTGTTTCATGTCCGCTTCATACTCCCGGTCACCGTGTGTGTGTGTGTGTGTGTGTGTGTTTCCTAGTCAGGAGAAAGGAGCTTTGTGGGGTCAGGCTGTGTGGTATTCATACAGATGCAGTAGGAGTGAGTCATCCTGCAGTGGGTTAAGTCATGAAACGGCCCAGCTAGGGCTGTCACATTTATCATCAATTATGCTAAGGGTCCAAAATAGACTTGGTGCTCTATACATAATATCAACGTTCTGCACACTTCAACTAGATGTTAGCTCAAAAAGCTTATCAAACCTTTTTGATCCCAAGCATGCAGATGAAATGCACATGTAAATAGATTCATGTTTGCATTATCTGGAAGGTGCACACTCCCAGGTACTGGGACGAATAACTGTACGTACCAGGTACGTACGGGGGATCACTGCACTGGAGAGAGAACAATGGGTTTTGAAACTGAATCACATTATCAAGGAGGCTAATTTACAAACTAAAATGAATCCAAAACATACCTGAAAATACATTGAACATTTGAATGTATTCTGTCCCACAATAAAAACCAATCCAGTTATTCGCACCTTTGTATGAAAACATACTTCCCTGCTGAAAGATTCAACCTAAAAATAAATGATAGGTTGGAAAAAAGTCGCTGGTTTGTAGTCTAAACTTGGGTGTAATTTCTCACTGAGAGATTCATCCTATAGTTTCTTAGAATTGACTATCTTAGCATCTACATGGACCTGTTTTTGTTGCATGTCTGAGATTTCAACTTTGGAGAACCGACTGTAAATCCAGGCTTAGGAAGCACAGACAGACTAACTGTGATAAAGGGGTTATGCAAATAAAAGCATAATTGGAGTTATGAATGCAGATGCAGTTCAGCACCAAGGCAGAACATTGCAACTCTTGCAAGTAGAGGTTAGAAACTCATCTCTAACTTTTATGAGGTGTCATAGTCATCAGTGTCTATCGCTGTGTGTATTGAGGGAGAGGGTGTCATCAAGTGCGAGACATATCACCAGAGGCGATGCATTAATAATATTTTATAATAATAAACAGCCCTGGGCCAAGGTTAAAACATTTAAGACACACTCGTTTCTTCAGACTTCAAAGATGCTATCGAACACCAAAATACAAAAAAAAGATGAATATGAGTATCGTGATTCTTTGCTTCTGCAATTGCAAGTTGACAAAAAAATAAACAAATCTAGTGGAAACAAATTAATAGTACCGTCCTACAGAGGGTGCTATAAGGGATTTGCCGATAGTCCATTTGCATCAACTATGTTTTGTTCAATCGCACACAGAAAATCGAAATATCGTATTGCAATATTTACAATTGTAACAGCACTCAAAAGTCATTGTCACTGCCAATTACCATCCCTATAATATTACTCTCTTCTATCATACAGATACCCCCTCTACACCCCTCATTAGCAAACTAATACTACGGCTCAATACCAGTGTGTAAACGGGTCACAGGTCATTGTGTGCTGAAGGCATCTGCATAGGACTCTGCTTGTAACACACAGCATGTGGCTGGTTGCATGCAATACTCATCTTGGACAGTGGGTGGTGCATGGGGTAATGTACCGTGTTTATGTGTTAAATTACTAATCTTAGTGTTATTAGGTATTGCGTACCAGTGGTGATACATTGCCTGTTTAAATGAAAATAACATGAAATGTTTTATTCCTTATTGGGACATAAGTACATTGAATGAATCACTATACAAATAGGCCATTACGAGCTATAGACTGAGTCCTACTCTACACTATGGTATGTGTCAAGCTCTGCGCATGTGCATGCATGTGTGCTTCTGCATATGTCTATTACTACACAAGCTGTTGCTACATCTGTGCTACACACTGGCTGGCTAGTCTGCTCTACTATGCTATGCATCAAGCTGCGTGTATGTGTATTCATGTGTGTGCATGTGCGTGCATGTGTGTCCATGGCATATAGACAACTGCCTCAAGCTCAACCTCGACAACACTGAGCTGCTCCTCATACCGAGGAAAGACTGCCCCCACATAGACCTACTCGTCTCCATCGAGAACGTTACAGTATCTCCTTCACCGGCCGCGAGAAACCTCAGCATGGTGCTGGACGATCAACTGTGCTGCAACCCCAACATCACTGCAGTGGTCAGATCTTGTAGAATTGCTCTCTACAACATCTGCAGGATCTGGCCCCTCCTCACACGAGAAGCAGCGCAGATCTTGGTCCAAGCACTTGTCATCTCCCGCCTCGACTACTGTAACTCGCTGTGGAATGTAAAAAATGGACTCTGAAATGGACTCCACCTGGACTCTGAATAGCCTCACCTCCTACCCACCTCTCCTCCCCAACCCTCTCCCACCTACCCGATCAATGCTTGAATCCCACCCCTCCTGGATCCCTAGCACTTCAATGTTTGTATGTCCTGGCACTTTGTAGGATCTTGTATGCTGGTATGTCCCGGCACTTGAAATATAACTTAACATAGCTTGTGTAGCACCTTATCCTGGCTACCTGCTGTTGTACAGTAAGGAGCCAACCTAGCAATTGTAAGATTGTAACTTGTTCTGTTCTAATTGTACTGTACCTTCAGTGATATATTGTTGTCTCTCTTTCGACAAATGTGTTACTTTTTTGTAAGTCGCTTTGGATAAAAGTGTCTGCCAAATGCTCTAAATGTAAATGTAAATGTGTGTGCACCATGCATCACTATCACCTTTGTTGAGCAACAGTGAGGCAGAGAAAGTAAGCTGACAAATGGCTGGCAATGCACTGGAGAGTTATAATAATAATATTTATTTATAAAGATGTGGTATGTGATTAGCATGCTTAGCTTACTTAGGCTATTATAAGCACATGTATGTTAGTGTAGGAGACGCTCCTGCTACACGCCACTAAAGTAGCATCTGCTGGGCTCCTCCGGTTATTGCAGAGTTTAAGTACTTTTTGAAGGGAGTGCTGGTGGTAAATGCTAGACATACTGTATAAGCACTCGCTTGAGTGTGTGTGTGGTGATGGCTGGTTTATCCTGTGTGCATTGAGTGGCGGGAGTAGCTCAGGAGGTAGAGCGGTTGTCTGGCAACCAGAAGGTTGCTGGTTCGATCCCATGACACATAACCCTACCTAACTGTTCGGGGGCGGCAGTAGCTCAGGAGGTTGGGTGGTTGTCTTCCCCGACTAGCTGGTTGTTGCCTTGCATGGTTGACACCGCCCTCGGTGTATGAATGTGTGTATGAATGGGTGAATGTGAGGCAATGTACAGCACTTTGGATAAAAGCGCTATATAAATGCAATCCATGTCTATGTACCATGTTCCCGGCGAGCTGGTTGTTTCCTTGCACGGTACACTGCCGTCGGTGTATGAATGTGTGTATGAATGGGTGAATGTGAGGAAATGTAAAGCGCTTTGGATAAATGCAATCCATGATTAGCCAATGCACCACAGGTGTGCAGCCTCACCCAACCCCAGGTGAGGCTGCTTAAACCAGCCACCAACCCCACACTTTCCACAGTTAGTGCAGCTAAAGTGAGTTGTTTTGGGCTGCACCCGAGTCTGATTGCTTCAGATAAACAAACCTATCCAATCCATTCCCTCCCCAACTAGGGAGGGAAACAACACAAGTTTTTCTGTGCACCTCCAGAGGTCACCTAGATAATCGCCTTGTCAGTGGGTGCTATTCACACTGGGTCATTTCCATCTGGCGGCTATTGGGAACACATTCACTGAGAAGCCAAGATGATAATTACATTCATAGTGGCACCGCTTTGTCTGAAAGGTCACAATTAAATATACCACCTAAGTCGGAAATGATACAACCCAAATTCTTCCTCTATTCTAGTGACATGTGCAAGCTGCAGAAAAGGAGAGCAAAACTAAAGACCCAAGAGTTTAAAAACATAAAAACTTTCAGAACCCACCACACACACACACACACACACACACACACACTTCTATTTTTTACATGAACATTGAAGTAATATTCATGTAATTTACTTCTAATTATATTAAAGGGTTATCAAGGTGTGCATTAAGCACCAGAAAATCATGTCCCATGCAATCCAACACAATCTCACGTAATTTCAGTCCATTGATTTCCTATTCCTTCAGACCTATTTAATGGGTGGAGCCTGTTTTCCCTTTTTGTAATATAGTCAAACAGGTGACCATACACTCACTCAAGCTAGCCCCCACGTTGTTTTATGGTGGGTGTATATACTAGGCATTATGGTAAGAGTATGTAGAAACATTCCACAGGCTCAGAAAGAGTTTCTACCCTCACCCACAGGCCTTCAAAATTCCAAATTCAAATGGATATTAAAACGAAACACCACAGTTTCCACAGACCAACTAAGTGGATGTTAACTCCCTCCATGGAGTGCGCTATTCATGAGTCTTATATGATTGTATTTAATGGCGATAAACTCACCAGTATTGCACCTCTACAGACAGCTTGGGTCATCCTCTTTGTATCGGTACGCCTTTGATTTCCCAAATATCAATGTGTGACATGAGCAAAGGACCGTCAGGTCAGAGTACGCTTTGCAACGAGTGTCCTCTTGCGCTGCGTATTTGCTTCGGGTGTCTCTTTCTTATGTGAACAAAACCATTGGAATTCTTCATATTTGAGGTCAATCTCAAATAAAAGTCAAGAACCTCTCCCATTGTTGTGGATGTTTACATCGTATCGAACATGTACATACCTACATAAAAAACTTTAACTTTTGAGCCACTGCCCGGCTCCGTATCTGTCTGCTTCTTATGCTTCTTGTGATTCACACCCTTAACAGTACACTAGAATGCAGAAAATGAAGTCTGTGAAACTGTTTTTATTTCTGGGGGAGGACCCCCAGACCAGAGTTACTAGGGGGTGTTGTAGAGAGATGTGGGTCAAGATATGCTCAAATCGAACATGAGAAATACAAAGACACTAGAGAGACTTTCTGGCAGAGCAGATCTCAAGAGGTACAGACGGTTGTCTGGCAACCAGAAGGTTGCTGGTTCGATCCTCGGCTCCGCCTAGCTAATTGTCGAGGTGTCCCTGAGCAAGACACCTAACCCTAACTGCTCCAGACGAGCTGGTTGTTACCTTGCATGGTTGACACCGCCGTCGGTGTATGAATGGGTGAATGTGAGGCAATGTAAAGCGCTTTGGATAAAAGCACTATATAAATAATACATTTACCATTTTAAAGCAAATGATTGAACACACTCCTCGCTGGGAGTTACTCATTTACCTGTTTCTGGAATCCCACTAGACGCCAGAGACACCATGACACGGGACAAAGGGAAATAAAACCATGAAGTGAGTTTGGCAATGCAGAGCTCCTCCATGTCTTTAATGAGACGTTGTGAATGCCTGAAGGGCATATCATTAAGCACATAAAGTGTAAATGTCCTTGGGGTGATATTTACAGCTTAACTACATCTTTGAATTCCTTCTGTTACCAGAGCAAACAAGAGGATTGTTTGGGGTGGTGTTTTGTCGGTTAGGCCAGTATTAAAGCAAACCTTGTTATCCTTATCTCCCAGTGTTGACAAGTTGATCCACGTATTGTATGAGGATGTTTGTGGTAACATTTGCATTACATTTACATTCAGCAGACACCTTTATCCAAAGTGACCTCTAGGTGAGGCTGAGAACAATCACATTTGGAATCAAAATTGGAGTAACTATGGCATTTAGAGAGAGCTAATGGTTAGTTTGTGCTGGTGACCTAAAAAATAATTCCTTACCAAATAATGTTGTAATCTGTCTGTTGGCTCCACTGATCTGCTATAATAACTTCAGCCTCACTCCTCCATTTTATGTCATAGCTATAAAACCTTTTATGTGCACATGAGTGTGCATAAGGCTGTCCTTGTGGCATGAGCAGTGCTCAATGCAGCCAGCCAGGAGGGGATACACTTTTGCGCTGATCCTTTCTTTGGGAAAAATCAATTTAAGTTCCTTTCACCGTCCACCTCACAGGGCAGCAAGCAGCCTTCCATCCCCACAGTGAAAGCACAGAATTTACATTCTAAAACAAAAATGATCCCTAATTGTACTACCGAGCACCTTTCATTTTTTGGATTATTTCAAATTACTACACTCACTGTTATTTTCTTTGATTGTTAAGTGATCCCCTAGAAAGAGACTTTCCCTGTGGCGTGTGGTGTAGGACATTACAGAAGCGCTTCTGATTTAATAAGGGGGCAGAATAGTGTAGCTACACACGGCCAAAAAAGGTGCAGGGTTCAATTCCCCAATGTCTACAGTGTAATCTAGGCATCCTAGAGCAAGATGCCTAACCTGCTACTCAAAGAATGCATCTACAAATTCAATGCAAGTCACTTTGGCATGGTTATGTTCCCCTTTTGCAATAACTTTTAATCATGTAACTCTGAACTGGTGTGCACGTCACAGAAAAACAATAAATAAAAACAATTATTGATATAAAAACAATGTTGAAATAATTTTCACTTGGAAGCGAGTCCCCTCCATGGCAATGTGCCGCAACGTTGGGTGCATGACCCCTTCCCTCCCTGAAATTCCCACGGCGGTTTCTCCATTGGAAAACAATGGAGTGGGTCACACACGGTGCCTTAAGAGAACTGTTTACCTACTAAATGAAGAAGCCATGGTTAAGCTTCTGTTCAGCAGAATATTGATAAGAGGAAAACATGTTGACATTAGGGCTGTGCCATATCGTATCGTTCACGATAATACCGGTATAATTTTGAATATGATACAAAAAATTCATATCGTGATAATGGCGATATTCCGGCTTGTTGACGTCATACCGTTACACACAGCAACAACAGGTATGCCGACGTGTTGACGTCATACCGTTACACACAGCAACAACAGGTATGCCGACGTGTTGACGTCATACCGTTACACACAGCAACAACAGGTATGCCGACGTGTTGACGTCATACCGTTATACACAGCAACAACAAGCAAGCATGGCTGAAAGCGGCTCCACTGCCGGCTCCACGGTGGAGGAGCTAGTTCCAAAAAGGGGAGCGACGTCAGTAGTGTGGAAGTGGTTTGGTTACAAAAGATTTTGATAAAAGCGTCTGCCAAATGCCGTACGACAGAAAAGCAGACGCTGGAAAGAAATGACCGAAGCCATCACGTTTTGTTTGGCTAAAGATATTATTAAAAAGCTGGACCCTAGATATAGCATCCGTACAAGAAAATAATTTTCAAAGACAGCACTCCCGGACATGTATGAAGAGTACCGTGGTAAGGTAGTCGCTGTCTTCTGCAGACTACTACGCCTCGAACACGGACTTATGGTCAAGCAGAACTACTATGGTGGTTTTTTATCCACTAGTTGCATTTATGCACTGAAGATTCTATTCCATTGTGTAAATAAA
>OMKP01079842.1:0-17604 GCA_900302375.1 Bathygadus melanobranchus
CCACTGCCCCAGCACGTCGGCCACCTGGCTGAGGGAGGCCGGATCCGCGACGACGAAGGACGACCCCGAGAGGCGGTGCTACGAGGAGCTGGAGCTGGGCAAGCTGACGTCGTACTTCTCCTTCCGACCCCCGTCGCCGAGGCCTCCCGGTTCCACGCCGCCTCCGCCAACACACCGCCCGCCGCCCCAACCGCAGGCCAACACCGCCGACCCCCAGTCGTCCGTCCAACAGACGGGTGCGGTGGGTGACGGCGCGGCAGTGACAGAGTCTACGTTCCTGCTGTCGCCCAGTGTGATGCGGGCGCTGGAGGGCGTGCACTACATCGCAGACCACCTCCGCGCGGAGGACGCCGACTTTAGCGTGAGTGGTATCCGTTACGTCGAAGCAAATCCATGGGTCTCACGGGACCCACTGACTCGTAAGAGACTACCCTGAACAAAAACCTATTAGTTCAGTTTCGTTAGTTGGTTTATGGGACAGTGCAGCAGATCTCCCTGCCACACACCGCATTAAGTGGCTTTCTTCAGTGTTCTCCCAAACAGCAGGACACAGGAAGGTGGTGAATAGTCCGGTTTATTGCAAGTTTTGAAATGAAATGGAGAGAGCAGGTGGTATCTAGCTAGCATGCTAGCACTCTCCCGAGTGTGTGTGGTCGTTTGGTTTAACCTGTGTGCACTGATTAGTCAATGGCCCACAGGTGTGCAGCCTCACCCAGCCCAACCAATCAGCCTGACTGATGAAAACTGATGAAAAACTACGAGAGACTGCTTAAACCAGCCACCAACCACACACATGCCACAGACAGTTAGATGAATAGTACAAGTTTAAACTGCCACATAATATGTGTGACGTTAATATTGAGTCATTTAGATTCAGACAAAAGGATTTGATCTACCAGTGTCTGTTTGATTTGTATTCTTGTGTTTTTTAGGTGAAAGAAGACTGGAAGTATGTCGCCATGGTGATCGACCGCATCTTCCTGTGGATGTTCATCATCGTGTGCTTGCTGGGCACCATTGGCCTGTTCCTCCCACCCTGGCTGGCCGGCATGATCTAGAACAGGGAACTACCACCACCACCACCACAACCACAACCCGCGACTCATGACTTCTACTGTGGGGACAATACTGCAAGTCCTAGATAAAAGTGTTTTCGTAGACTTATAAGCAGGATAGAGAAGTGGTGTGGACTACTAGAGTACTGCCTTTTAAAAAGCAGATGATAATTCTACCAGTATTATGGCTGGACACACACACACACACAAATGTGTGCGTGTGTGTGTGTAAGAAAATATGAAAAATTTTAATAGCAGTTGTTGAATGACATACCCGATGGCATTTTCAGTTCTCAACGGCAGTCTGGAGGGGCGGGACTGCAGCAACTCCCTGAATCTATCCCCGAATTTCCCTTTAGCGAGAAAACATGTCCGTCACACGAACGGATGGTTCTTCTTCGCCCCCCTCGCTGCTCTCCTTCGCGACCCAGCCGGGAAGAGCAGATCGCTGGGCTCCACGTGTCGTCTCGACATGCAAGTGACCTTTAATTGGGAGAGGCTGGGAGCAGCGGAGCCGAGCACTCTCATCCTCTGCCATTAAATAAAATACTTACCTGCATATCGTATTTTTAGATTCTAGATTGGACCCATGACGTGCAACGTGAACTCTTCCAACCCATTGCTGAATCCGTCAGCAATTAACAGATTTTATTTGCCTTATTAATTTGGGCTTGAAATATGACAAATAAGTGTAACATTTTTCTGTTGGTACATACAATTGTTTTTGTTTGTTGTTGCTTTTATGTTGATTTGTGGCCGTTTGTTTTTATATTGGATGTTTTAAGTCGCTTTTCTGCTGCTTGTGATACATATGTATTTATTTATTTATGTTTTTATGACTTATTTATGACTGTTTTTATGACTTGTAGCAACATTTAATAAACACATTCCTATGTGTTTATTAAATGTGTATTTTTCCCTCTCACGTTGTCAGGTGGTTCCGACGCCGACATCGTGACAGAACATGTTCACATACCAAGCTATTAGGTCACGATGAAGGATAACATATCTCACTACATATTTTGTACTCCAAATCGCCACAAACAACACATAAACACAAAAACGACAACATTCCACTCAGCGGTTGAACTAAATTATATTATATTTCATGAAAGATTCAGTCATCAACACCGTCGGACCGTCACAACGATACACAGATTCATCATACGACAACACGTTCATGTAATTCATCATTCGCTCATCATCAATAGCTTATTAATGTTGTTCACAGACATCGTAAAGTGTTACCGATATAATATTTACATAGTTTTATTTCATTAATTCCAATGTTGGGATGACGTATTGATGATGATGACGAAGATGACGATGCACACATAGAATGCACTCACATAGAAAGATGTCCGAGGTCGATAAAGAAATATTTTGAAAATATTATTGTATTAATGTCTCGATCTGTATTTTCTCATTTTTAACAAAGAATAAAATCTCACATTTTCTATAACGATCGATATAAGGCTGTATCAATTAGCAGAATTAATCTGCAGATTGGGTGTAAAATGTAACATCTTTTTCATTTCATTTTTTCCTTTTGCCTCCAATGAAATGTGTTCACACAATTACTTTAATATCTACAATAGAGGAAATGTTTGCTGGCAGATTCCTATAATGACACACGTACCGGTTTTTCCTATCAAGACACATAAGGACAGCTGGAAGAAAACAAACAAACATTGAACCAAAAATGTCCATCATCACTGCTGGTTTATACCTCTCCGTTAGCATCGTCCGCTAACGTCCGCACGCCTGCCCTTTTTGTCGGACCCGTACGATAGAGACTAGTGCTACGCGTGACACAATTCCGTTTTTCGGATTGCACGAGTGCAGCGCAGACCAGTGCTTACGTGCTAACGAAGAAGTATAACTCCTCGCTCGGCTAGTTTCCGATATAGCAGAGTACTGCTTGGTAGGCGTGTTGTGGAAAAAATAAATCACAGCCTGCAACATCGACTAGGTTTCAATTCCGCAATTTCTCTGAATCGGACCAACGGAGAACGCAAATCCCGCAAAACTTCTCAGCAGAAATGGAGTTGATGTTGCAGACGGCGTGTGGTGCAGTACTCTCTTACATGAAGGGCTCCGTGGGTTTTGGGGCTTGAGGCATCAGGTTTGTTGTTGCCAGTGTGCATGGGGGACAAACCACCACCACACCAGTGTTGCTGCACCCTGTATCCCACTACGGGTCCATGGGTTTGGGCTTGGCCAGGTTGGCTCTCACCCGGGCCTGGTCCACAGCGTCAAGCATGTTCTTGCCGTCGATGGCGAGTGTGTGTGCTGCCGCCAGCATCTGCTTCTTGCACTCCTCCTTCAGCGAGGTGATGGCGTTCTGCTGGGCCAGGCGCATCTTGCTGATCAGCTCGGCCATGTCGTTGTTCAGCAGCTTCTGGGTGCCCTCGATCTACAGGAGAGAGGGAGAGAGAGAGAGGAGTGTGAGAGAGGGAGGGAGGGAGAGAGAGAGAAGGGAGAGAGAGGGGGGGAGACAGAGGGAGAGAGAGAGGAGGGAGACAGAAAGAGGAGGGAGAGAGAGACAGAGAAGAGAATGAGAGAGAGAGAGAGAGGAGAGAGAGAGAGATGGGGAGAGAGCAAACAGAATTCTATATAGTTATCATATAAATGTACATTTCATTTGACAAAAAAAAAAACATCTAGAGAATCACTAGCAGCAACAATTCCAGGTTTCAGTTGAAGGCGGGAGGGGAGAGACGATAAAACAAGATGGCGCCGTGTTCCCGTACCTCCGTCCTGACAGACTCGTGGATGGTGGGCATGAGTTCATCCACACTGTGGATCAGATCGCGCAGGGTCATCCCTACAGACTGCCGACATAAGGGATGAATGCATGAACGAATGAACAAATGAGTGAACGATTGGATGACTGAATTCATTAAGTAATGAATAAGTGATTCAATAATTCCATGAATTAATGAATGACGCAATGAATTAATGTCATGTTGTGCGTGAATGAAGGAGGAGAATGCGTGCGTGGATTAATACATTACATAATCAATGAATGGATGGATGAAGAGAATGGACTCATGAATTAACAACAACCAATCGAATGTTGTAGCTCATGAAGTGAAGACGCTGTGCGTTTCCACAGTCGAGCGGGCTGCCCCACCTTGACGATGCTGATGTACTGGTCGGGCTGCAGCGTGGTGATGTCATTCTTGAGCTGGACGACCACCTTGACCAGGTCCATCACAGACTGGTACACCTTGTCATCGGACCGGTCCAGCTCAGCCGTGGGAGCAGGCTGAGAGAGACAGAGAGAGAGAGAGAGAGAGAGAGAGATACAAGTCATTAAGGAGCAGGTAGAGGTTAGTGCGTTTGCACGTTAGCCGGCATGCTCGTGCACAGCCAACTTGCTACGATGTTTAGCGCGGTAGCTACCTGTGCAGTGAGACGCGGGGGCTTCTCCGGCGGCGCTGGGGTACCCAGGGAGAAAGACAAAATCGACAAGAGAGTCACAAAGATGAAGAGAAAATAACCGATACATCGTGGAGCCATTTTGAATCGCTTGTTCCCTGGTTACTCACCGTGTTCAACCTCTGGGTCGGGAGGCTAAACAGAGAAAAGACAATGATAGTTATTGTGGAACGGTGACATACACAGCGGTGTCAGAATAAGTCTGACGTATTCATGACAACGTAGACCAGTGGGTTTCAATATGTTTGTCAGTGAGTGAGTTTGGCCTTGTCTGTTGGATGGAGGCTTAATTGGATTCTTGGTCAAATAAACAGTGAATCGTAGATACATGTTATGGCATCTTGCACATTACACGTACCACAGAGTTGGCCAACTCCTCCGGCCCCATGGGGTCCTGCAAGAGAACAGGCAGGTTTACGTTACAGAATACTGCGCCGGACCCCCTCGCCGGAACGGCTACCGGCGGGAAACTCAAAGTAAATCTAGTGGCGCGCCGGGAACGGGTCCCGTTCCGTTCGAGAGCGACGGGGGGGATGGAAAAAGAGAGGGAGAGAGAGAGACGCTTGGCAAGAGCGAAGGGCGACAGAGCTCGGTTTCCCACCAGCAGTCTCTCCTCTTTCTCCAGCCACTGCTCGTCCTCCGCCATCTCCCTCTTCTGGCGGCGCAGGGTGGCGTGCATGCGGTCGCGCTCCAGCTGCCACAGCCGCTGGGCGTCCTCCTTGCTGTTGGCCTCCACCCTGGGGAACTCCCCCTCCTGGCGGAGCAGGGGAAGGTCGACAGGAGTCATCGATTATTACGTACAAGTAGCTAATCTGCGATGAAAGGCCAAGTCTGTCCGCTCTGGTGACGGTGATATTCTTAATTAATTATTATCTTTAATCAAGAACCAGGTGTTGATGTTGATTAGCCATCACATCATACATCTTATTTTGTCACTTGTTATTTTAAACACATTTTACTTCGTAGAGATTTCAAAAGGCAAGCAGTTGACCAAACACTTTGTGGCATGTGTGTGGTTGGTGGCTGGTTTAAGCAGCCTCACCTAGCCAGAGTCGTAGAAAATAAAGACCCTTTGACACAGATTGAACAATGACAAAAACCCATAAATAGTTTTCAAAGTCAAAGTCGCTGATTAAAACAAAGAGGTCCATGTGTCTGTCTGTTTGTCAATGTGTCTGTCTGTCTGTTTGTCTATGTGTCTGTCTGTCCGTCTGTCCGCGCGTGTGTGTTGACAAAACAGCGAGCAAACAGTTGACACAATAAAAGCGGCAGGAACCAAAGACAACTCTTTTGAAATAACAGGAATGACTTGGAAGTGGAGCTGGTTGGCTCCAGCAAGAGGTTCAACCCACCCCCATGCTGCGTCGCCGTGGCGACATCCTGGGCACGGCCAGCGAGCTCATGGAGTCCACCGGGGACTGGTAGTCACATGGGCTGGCCAGGTCGGGAGAACTAGCACAAAGAGCCTCGTTCAACTGAAAAACAGCATTTTATTGTTATTATTTTTTGTTTAATTACTTGACTTTATATTAGTTTCAGTATTATTAGGTTTTTAATTTCCTTACTTTTATGGATGAGATAATTGTGTTGGGGTTTTTAAAAAAGGCCTATTCTGTTAAATCACTGTGAAACTGTGACAGAAATTGAAATGTAAATTCGTCAAATTTACTTGAATTTACAATTTGAATTTCATCTTCTAACCTGGATATGTAGTCCGATGCTCAGCGTGTTCCCAAACCGCCCGGGTTTCATTCGCGACGGCTGTTGAGAATTTAGTGGTGAAAAAAACAGAGGAGACTTATTTAATGAAGCGTTGTGTTGACTGTCTCGTGTTTCTGTGAGTGTGGTTTGACGTTTGTTAATTTGATTTCATAGTTTCCTACCTTGGGCGGAGGCTCGTTGAAGTTGAACTTGCTGTCAAAGCACTTGGTAGAGCGAGCTCTGTCCCGCTGTCTCTCCAACTCCTGCTCTGTCTCCATCTTGTGGACGTCACTGAGAGAATTAAAAATATATATACAGTATATAAAAAATATATATACAGTATATTGGTCATCTAAACACTCAAAACCGAAAGAGGAGGAGGAGGGGGAGAGAGAGAGAGGGGGAGAGAGAGACAGACATTGGGGATCAAACCCAGAACCTTTTGGCTGGGAGAGGAACACCCCTAACCATGCTTTGTATCTCCTGGTAATACCAGCTGTACTCAGTACTGTGTAAGCACCTGATCTTGATCACCAGCTCGGTGAAGGTGGGTCTCTCCCGCGGGTCGTAGGACCAGCAGCGGGTCATGAGAGAGTAGAGTGCCGGGGGACACTGCTCTGGCTTGGGCAGCCGGATGCCCTGCTCCAGCTGGTTGATCACGTCCCGGTTCTCCAGCCAGAAGAACGGCTGCTGGCCCCGACTCATGATCTCCCACAGACACACGGCTGGGGAGACGGACAGACGGGCACGCGTGCAGGCACACGGACACACATACACAAAGACACGGACACACACACATGGACAGACAGACGGACGCAAGCATACGAACACACACACACACACACAGATGGACACACACACACATAAATGTAATAAATACAAGGAGGGAAAGGACAGATAGACTGTTCAGTTGCAAGTGTTTTGCTGTAGCCTACTGTGCTATTAAAGTAGTGATGTAGAGGAAGAACTCACCAAACATCCAGACATCGCTAGCCGATGTGAAGCGTCTGAAGTTAATCGATTCTGGAGCCATCCACTTGATCGGCAGCCGCGTCACAGAAGCTGAGGCAAAGAAATCCATAAAAAAAGGTCTTAATATTGTTGTTGAGTATAATATAGAATATAGAGAGTAAAAAATAGAAAAAATAGGGTAGAGAGGAGGCCGCATGGCTCCTAGGACCCACAGTTAGGACCCAAAGTGAGTTATTGGCATGTGTAATCAATATACTATATAGCATATATATATACAGTATATAGTCATTCCTGATAGTTCAAAGTGAATCCTGTGACTGCATTCTCACGGATAAAATGTATGTAGTGGATGCTATTAATGAATTGCCGTTATGTTTTCCAGCAGATTCTAATGGCATTGTTATCGCATCACTTTGGAAGTCTTCACCGTTGTGAAACGAGGATTCTTCCGCAACAGTCTACATCCTGAAAAAAAACCCCACTCACAGCCACATTGCGTTGCAGTGGCGAGGGAAAGGCCTTACCTTTGTAGTACTCCTCCTCCTCTATGTACCTGGAGAGGCCGAAGTCTCCCAGCTTCACACAGTCCGGGCTGGCCACCAGAACGTTCCGTACCGCAATGTCTCTGTCGGCACACCGTGGACACAGCATTACGGTTAGTAGGGGTGAGCGGGAAACAAATCCATACAGCAGAGTATTGTGATGTTTTGCACTGCAATGTCGATACACAGACACCCCAAGTATCTATATATTTTTTTTTAGCAATTGCTTTTTCGGTCCACTAGATGGTGCTGGAGTGTTTTTTTGTTGCATTCGCTTTGCTGCAATAAAAACGACTTGAGTGAGATGAACTGACTGAAAACTTTTGCTCATTAGATAAAACAGATGTTGACAGAGGTTTTCCTTTGGGGACATAATTTGAAGTCAAAGGTAATAAATTATATTAATATATGTTATCGCAATATGTTTAAACTCGTATCGTGATAATGGCATGTTGTCTGGATACATGCACACTGCATAATATACATTTAAAGCTAAGTTGTAAACTTACTACACTTGGACTCCTAAATCAAAATTGTAATTGATTCACAGGTGGAAAAAATCTAAATAAAAACATGCTTTAGAATGTTTCACCTGTGCACCATGTTGACCCCTCCTAGGTAGACGAGTGCTTTGCAGATCTGTAGACTGAACAGCACTAAGGTGATGTTGGTCAGCTCATCCTGTTTCTCCACTAGATAGTTCCCAAGCTGAAACAACGACAAGAGTTAAACAATAAGTATATATGGGGGGCAGGATAGTGTCGTGGCAAGGGTGTTCGACTCCCAGCGGAAAGTTTCTGGGTTAAAAAACCCCAATGTCTGCAGTTGACCTGCAGGCATCCTTGAGAAAGATGCCCCAACAAAACAAGCCAGCTGCTCATTATATACTGAATAGGTTTTTTCTCATTCAAGATCTGGCAAAGACTAACGTAACAATGCTAATCCAAATGAAAATGAGAGAGAGAGACAGAGAGGGAGAGAGAATGAGAGAGAGAGAGAGAGAGACCTGCGCTGATCATCACAAACCTCTCCAAAGGGGTAGAGCTCCATCACGATCCACACAGGGTCTTCCTCTATGATCCCAATCAGCTTGACGATGTTTGGGTGGTCCAGATTCTTCATAATCACTAAACAACATACGTATTGTTATAATAATAATAATAATAATAATAATAATAATAATAATAATAATAATAATCATTTGATGATTATTATTATATTATCATTGCGGATCCTGTGATCAGGTCCAAAGTGTCGGGTCTAAGTTACTGGCCCCTGTATGGCCCTTTCACATTAGGGACCCGGGCCCAGATCCCAGTATACTTGACCCCAAAGTCCAGCTGGGTTTGCTGAATGTGAACACCGTTCGTAGCGGACTCTGGCACGGATTGGCCAACTACTGCGAGCGTGTGAAAACACTGTTGTTGTTATTGTCGTGGTCCACGTTCACACAGACCTGCTTCACTCATGAACTTCTCCATGACATCTGGTGAGCAGTCTTTACAGGTCTTCACTGCCACACTCGTCATATCTCCACTCTGTCCAAACAAACAAACATAGAACCAGTCAGTTATTACAGAAGATGTATGATAGAAGACATAAGGGATTAACTGCTGACGACATATGTATTCACATTGATGTATTAACAGAACAACTGTGACAGACACAGAAGCGGTGTTACGTTGTGACATTGCTACAGGGATTTAGACCGGTTTAGCGAACCTCCTTCGATGTGTACAAAACACAGGTGTGTGTTTCAGTCGGTCGGACATTGAGGTTAATGACTTCTGCAATGAGATGCATTTGTGGTCGGTCAGTCACCTCATTAGGGGAACGAGGTACCCGTGAGCTATGCTGCCAAGTCTGGGTAGCGGACTTCTCTTGACTAGTTTAACCTGCTACCTAAAAGTAGCAGACCCATAATTAGTGTTATGAGTGACACCTGCGTTTGTCTGTGAAAAGGGTCTATTGGGTCTAGCTAGATTTTCTTCTTAATTTCAGTCTTTCTATCTTTTTCATAGACTATCTTTTTGAGTGGGTGCTTGTGGTGGATACATGGTCCCCCCCCCTTGTCTATGATAGATGCAATTTTTGCATCCTGTTAGTTCAGTTGAGTAGTGTGCTGTGTTGCATTTGTTGGTATCATTTGTTATACCCAGAGAGGCAACACTATTTTCATTTGAGCCAGGTGTGGGATCGTAACAGATGACAGAAGAAACGCCACACTGAATATAAAAACAGGTTAGGTAGAAAACGCAGAGCCACTGCCAGGTGCAGCTCGACTAACGGTGCTGAGTTTGTAAAGTTTGTGAACTCACAATGTGTTTGTACATTCCTTCATACACCTCGCCAAAGAATCCCGCGCCCAGGATCCGCCCGAGAACGATGTCGGCGCGGTCGATCCCGTATTTCACCGCTAGAGATTAACGGTGAAAAGAAAAACAATATTCAACAAACAAACACAACGTCACACTTTCCTTTCCATTTGAAAAGAAAACACGAGATATTGACATCCTGGATTCTTCTTTGCGTACCAGATTTCGGCCTTTCGTCCATAATCTCACAGTAAATATCGGAACCTGAAAGAAAATATTTACAGTGTGTTTATTTGTCAGCGTATTTTTTTGTCAGAATTCTACTCTCCGGGAAGAGGAAAAGCTAAATCTTTTCTCACGCCAAAGCCTCTGAAACACCGGAAGATTCCACGTTCTGCTTTAACCTGAAGTAACCCAAACCGCGAACAATGTAACATTGGTTTGAGACTGCACTGTTTTCATTTGTCTAGAGCAGGGGTCTCAAACTCACAAACCAGCCCTTGGACCTAAATGATTCGGCCCGCAACATGATGTCTAATATAAAGTGTAATCTGGCCCGTTTATTTCGAGACCCCTGGTCTACAATTGCAGTGTACCAAAGTTCCTTGCAATTGACAAGTCAGGACAAATTTAGATTTGTCTCCAACACAAGATGTGAGTGACTTAAATGTCCGTCTGTCCCCAGCTACTAATAGTAAAGATGGTTGATAATGGGAAAGAATAGTGTGTTGTGATACAGACTGCAGTAAATTAGGATTATATTTATGACCAACTCACCCATACTGTATCTGAAGCTGGTTGACTCTCTTCTGCTCGTGAATGCAGACAGGAAGTGAGAGAAAGACTAGGTCATATATATTATCTCACATCTCTATTTGCATGTCTTTAAATGTACAAAGAAAGTGAATAAAGAGGAAGCCAATGAAAAACTTGGAAAAAACTGACTTTACCTCACAAAATGTGAGAGTTAAAGTAAAGTTTCACTCACTCCTTGGGGATCTCGGGTAGGGAGCTCTGTGTATTGATGTCTGAGGGATTGCAAACAAACAAATAGACAAGACATTTGTCGTTTAACAAACAACACGGTCACAGCTCGAAAATAGGTTATTCACACACAGCATTCATCAAGCCTCAACTGTGCCACGCTGTAACCATAACAACCAAACAAGCTAGCTAATGCCCAGCTAGCTTCTACTTCCCCAACTGCCACCACTGCTAGTATTATGAGAGAGAGGCCCCAACAGGCCCCAAAGCCCCCTACTGGCGCACACGCACATGCACACGCACACACACACACACACACACACGCACACACACCTTTACTTGGTCGGGAGATGCACGACTCGTCTGTCCCTTTCTCCAAGCGGCAATAACCGTCTATCAGGTCTGCCATGTTCTCTGCCATGGCGAAGGTGGCCGTATTGATCGAGAGAGACTGTTATCGTAAATAAAAACGAATAAGAGAACCGCTCAATACTGACGAGAGACACTATTATCGGCAAAACAATGTTGTGTTTTCCCTTTTTATTTGTGAAACACCCAGTACATCAGAGGGTTAGCAATGGCTAACAAGCAGTAAATACAGTATAGTTTGGGAGCACGTTTGCAGGTAAAGTCAACTGAAAAATGTATTACAATACAAACACTCAGTGTGACTGAGACTAGTATTGGAAAGATTATCACAAAAATAACATAACATTTCACCATTGATCAAGAGACACACACACTCTTATCGGAAAAGAAATCAGAAAAAAACATTACTTTTTAAAATGGATTATGCTTAAGACTATCGAAACAAATAAACACAATCATAATAGAAATGTTTCTGTCACTTGTCATCTGTATTTGTGTGCGTGTTTGTAGTTAAATCGACCTCAGGAGCGCAACAACCTCCATAATGAGGCAGATATACTCACTTGTCTCGCACCCTCCACGTCAAGGGTAATGAGCGCCTTGCCGTCACTGCGAGATAAGCATTTGATGCTTTTGATGTGTTTGAAGTCCGCAAGAAACACAGGCTGCGGGGGGGAGAGATAAATAAAGTGGCTTTATTGTGGCGAGCAGCCATACTGAACCGAATACCGCATTAACCACAAGGTTAGTTATTACAAAGAGCTCCTTCTCCCTTCTTGCGAAGGACATCACCCTGGGCTTAGCTACAGGAAGTCGTATGAATGTCTGCGGTCATGCGTACCGCCGCGTCCTTCTGCGTGCGTTGGCGAATTCCCCTCGCCCCGACGACCAGCTCCACGGCCAGACTCCAGCCTTGCTGTTCACAGCGTGACAGGGATACGTTAGTTTGTAATGTCACACGGTCAAATACTGTGACTAGACCTAACCCTAACCCTGCACAGGATACACTGTTTGTATGAATGTAATGTAACCTGGATTTGAAATCGTCTAAACTCAAAGGCAAGCAGTCTTGCTGTTTGTAATATATAACGTGTGTGTGTGTGTGTGTGTGGCGCTAATGTTAATATAGCACAATGTTTTAACATCGATAAGCTGTATTAAATGTATCAAATTAAATATTAATACCCTTATCATTAGCCAATCTGTTCATATCTTTTCTAATTAAAAAATGATCGTCAATATCAGCGTCTCCCATATGTTCCAATCTAACTCTCAATCTCCACGGTTGGGAAACACCTGGTTAACGGTTCTATACTTTCCTCCCAACATGCTGTTCTTTGGTCTGTGCTAGTTCTGTGCTTAAGAAGGTCGGTTCCACCACCTTCTTAAACATCGAATTCAAGGACTTTTCAAGCAATGTCTTTATAATGACAACTAGCAGGCTTTACAGAAGCTCTCAGACGACAATTAACAAACGTTTGTGCTGTCGCTTATTACCAAACAAATATTAATAATCAAAATAGCTACTTATGTCTATTTTCGAAAAAAAACTTTCAAGGCCTTGATTTTTTTCCCCTCAAATTCACAAACGCTCCAGGATGTCAAGGACCCGGGGGAACCCGGTACTCACCACTAGCTCACAGGGGAACACCTCCTCGTCATAGTTAACGCAGTCACGCAGCGCCACGAAGAACTTGTGCATGCACTCTTCCTCCTTGAGCGTGGCGTATTGCTGGAACGTCTGCTGGATCAACTTCCTCAAGTGTTTGGACTGAAAAGGTGGAAGGCGTCAGGTCAAGTCAAGTCAGCTCAATCGTATTTGTGTGGTGCCTTAGTCACAGTTGGAGTCTCACAGGGCTTCACAGGCCCACGATAGAGGACACCCCTCAGACCTAAGCTCTCGAAAGGTGACGGAAAACTCCCCCAAAAAGAGTTTGATGCCCAATGGGGAGACAAAATGGCAGCAAGTTGGAACATAACATGGGAATATGGGAATATGTTATGCATATTCTAACTGTCATACTTAATTGTATGAGGCAGTAATATACGGCAGAGCATATCCCTGTATGTAAGCTAATTTTTAAGGTATTAATGGTAATAGCCGTGGTCTAATCGTCACCAACGTTTGAAAAAGAAGACGTAAGCATCAAATGATGACATTTGAGAAAAGGTGGACACCAAAACACTGCATCTTTCATGTGTGTCTGTTGTGCGTGTGTTTTGCTAGAAAGCACACATACCTTCATGCTCTCAATCAGATTTGTAGGGAAGAAAAGCTCTAGACCAACGTCCTTCCTAACAAACAAAAGCAAAAATAAATATATGTATGCACTGTACGCACTTCAAACACATCCGTCATTTACAGCTGTATAACAGCTTAGTTTAGTTTAGTTTAATAGTTTAAGCGCCTTCAAAAAGGATACTTACTCTAGTAGCTCAAAGTTGGACTTCTTCTCAAGTCCCTTAGCGTTCATGTCTTTATAGAACCTCCTGTACAGGCAAGGTCAAAGGACAATACATGCGTGACCTTTTTTGATCCGATGAGAACACAAGGCCGCTCATGTCTTCTTAACATGCGTGTGATATATTCATAAATATATAGAGAGAAAATAGACAGCCTGAGATGAGATAAGATAGATAGAAAAGAAAAATAGATAAATAAGTAGATAGAAATACATAAATACATACAAGGAGAAATAACAACACCTAAACAGGTTTTTTTGTGAAATCGCTTTCACTGTCTAGGCAGTGGCCCGGCAAGAGGGCTGAAAAACATGGTAATACAAGACGCGAAGGATACCACTTTATTAATATCCGAAAGGGAATTCAGGAAGGGAATGTGGAATGTACAATGCAGAATACAGAACGTGGAACGTAGAGCGAAGCATACCGAGCGCAGAGCGTAAGACCGTCGTGGCACTCACCTGATCTCCAAACAGCCGAGCTGCATGGCCATGCCATCGCTGACCTTGGACGCGTGATACTGCATGTATTCACTGCGTATCTGTGGAAGTTCAGGCCCCCAGCACGTCATACAGGTGTACTACTGGCTATAAGGCCGTCATCATTATTATTATTATTATTGTTGTTGTTGTTATTGTCTATGCTTGTCATTAAATCAATAAGCATAAGAGAGTCAAGCCCCCTTTGAATACGTCTAGTAAATGTTAGTAATGTTTGCGCTTGTTAAAAGCTGTACAGTATAAACACTGTGGCGTGACGCTCGGTTTTACCTGTTGGTAAAAGTAGAACAACGTGGTTCTGTCTTGATTGAATTTGTCTAGAAAGTTCAGCGGTATGTATCTGATCCTCAGGTCGTACCTGTGATGAGGGGAGGAGCGAATACAGACCAACGTTGGCAACAACTAGATGCAAATCAGCATCATCAGCTTGACGTCGTCACTAACATAGCCACGGCAGTTCCACGACACAAGAGATAAACACAGAGTGAAATAACAAGCAAACACAAGGATTTACAGCGCAAGCACGCACACAAACACAAGACCTTCTAGACCTCCATCATCACTCCGTCCTACCTCCACTCGGCCTCCGCGTGGTGGCTCTCGTAGCGCTCCTCCACCTCTCCCACCGTCAGGTCGGGGTGGAGCCAGTGGAGCTCGTCAGACTTCAAGTGCTTCAGCAGCAGGCCGTAGCAGCTGTTGTGGCTGATGTTGGGTCCCAGCCGACCACTGCCCAGGATCGACTGGATGATCGCCTGTATGGTCATGCCAGTATTGTCACTGCTTCAGCCATGGGGCAGGGACGGGGGGCGTGCCCATGTGGGGGCCCCTGGGGTGGCACAGGTCCCCCCACCCCCACAAAAATATTTGATGCCACCAGACTGCCACCCTTACTAAATATGACAATGAATTGATGATGAAATGATGAAATGAACGCTTTGGATAAAGGTGTCTGCTGAGTGCCTCGACAGTAATCTTGTGGTCACACATTTGCTGGGAGAAGACAGAAACTATGCTAAACTGCAGATTAAAAGTTATTATATTTCCTATGTTTCCCCTTGCACCTTAATTCATTTTGGAAGCTGTTGTTCTTACCCTGATTTTCCAGGAGGCGTCACATTTAACCAGCTTGAAGTTCTTGCCCAGGTTGTTGTTGGTGGAAAAGCAGACTTTGAGGATCTTGACGGGGCCTCCATCTCCCGTGAAGCTCGTCTCGGGGCTGATGGGAGAATCGTTGGAACCTGGACTGAGCACTTTCCAGGACAGAGTGTCACCGGACATCACCTCATACATTCTCAAGGTAGGGCGGCCGTCATTCCCACGTCATCCTAGCACACACACACACGCACACACACACACAAACACACACACCAACACACTGGGGGTTAGAGCAGGTCGGCCGTGGGTCTCTTCTGAGGTTACTGGTGTAATTTACCACCAGGTGTGATGTTGATTAACCATTACAAGCATTTTTTGGTTCTATCCATCATACGGTATGTCTGGGTGGACATGTCCATGTGTGATGTCACTTCAGGGTAGACTTTGAAATGGCTGCCATGGCTAGTCAACATCACATAATGTTGGTCAAGTTGGGGCCCTTTAAATGGTTTGTGCTAAACTTGTATTTAGCACAAACAAAAAGGGTGGGGAAAATGATTTATGAATGAATGTCTGATGGCAACAACAGTTAAGCCTCTGAATTAGTAGAGGCTTAAATTAAGTTACAAAAATCTATATCAAAGATAGGGGATTTTGTCTGCCTTTGAAAGGCACATAGCAAAGCTAACAGGAAACCAGGCAATACGATATCACTAACACAGGATATTATGAGCAAAAACTGAGGCCAATTGATATTTGCATGTGTTATTTTTAACACATCACATTCAAGTCATATGCAGAAGTTGTCGATTACAGAGATCACATTCCTTCCGACCGGCCGAATCAAGTGAGGGCCTGCGTGACGCATACTATTAAACTGTGTCAGTGTGTAAGGACTTGTGCGTTCACAAGTCACGGCCTAGAAACATCCGAAACCTGAGAACCGTATCAAAGACAGGTAATCTTTTTTACAATTGGACACACAAAAGAGAAACAGAGAAACAAGAGCGCTACAAAACTGGATCAAAAGATCAGGTAAAATGAAAACAAACCCATAACAAACCCAGCCGGACCAAACCACCGTTGAGGACTGTTTTTTTCATGGCTTTAGATTTGGTTGCACAACCTTGGTTCGTCATGTTGTACGCACAAGGGGTCTTTCGCAAAACACGCCCGACTGTGGAAATCTGTGCGTGGCCGTCCGTGTTTGTTCTGGCCTACATGAGACTTTAAACGCCTCCTTGGCAGGAGACAGGATTTCGGCGAACAACCGTGGTTACTTCAAAATAAACAAATACGATTGGTGAAACCCAGAAGCTTGTGGATCATAAACACACCTGGAAGTACGGGCCTTCACAAGCCACTCACACGCTGAGAATATTCAATCAACCAATCAAATGTGATGGTAGCTATCGAGCTCAGGATAACTAGGCCTACGTGTACTCACTCTCTTGGCACTTAGGCCTGACAATAACGAGAAATCCAAATGCACTCTATAATGACATACGTAAAGTTGTTAAGTCAATCACTTTAAATAAAGGCTGGGTTGACTCAATACACATAAGTAAAATAAATGCAAGAATTATCTTTACAATGTACACACCTTGGAATATCTTCCCTTCACGATCCAGCAAATGTTTCTGTCATAAACGCTCTCTTGACAAACTGTCTTCTGTATAAATGTGAAGTGTGTGTGAAGGTCGTTTTTTATGTCTGCATTGTCAGGGAGCTAGACCGTACCAGCAGGCCAGGCCGTTGTTGTTGGAGAAGGCCAGTGTTTTGTCAGCCTGAGGCCATGAATTCCTCAATGGGGCTGTGTGTGTGTGTGCGTGTGTGTGTGAGAGAGACAGAGAGAGATAGAGAGAAAGAGAGAGACAGAGACAGAGTGTACAGAAAGGGAGAGTGTGTGAGAATGGACAAGGCAGCTATGCAGGTGGAGAAGAGAGAGTGTGAGGAAAGAATTGATGAGAGGAAAAAAGAAAGAATGAGAGACAGAAAGAAAGAAAGAAAGAAAGAGAAGGAGGGTGTGAGAGAGAGAGAGAGAGAGAGAGAGAGAGAGAGAGAGAGAGAAATATGTCTGCACCTTGCACCCTCACCTGGGAGGGCAGCAGCAACTTAGGAGGGGCAGCAGAGATACCTGAATACCTCAGCTGCCATGTTGAGT
>OMKP01079844.1:0-15229 GCA_900302375.1 Bathygadus melanobranchus
TCCCCCTCGAACACACTCAGTCTGGTCTCGCCCCGGCACCCTGGGAATACAGCCAATGAGAGCACAGTCTTCACACACACAACGGTTTAATCACCAGAGACAGAGCTGGACCAAATTATGAAGATCAATAGATCAATAGATGATGAAGATCAATTGATCAATACGGTTAGACTGAAACTGCAGATTAATTTGATTAGATATAAGATGTTATTGCCAAGAAAGCTGGCTCAGTTGTGGGAGAGAGCCTGGACAGTCTGGAAGAGGTGGTTGAGGGGAGGATGAGGTCGAAAATCAGATCCATCCTGGAGAACCCATCCCACCCCCTCTATGATGAGATGAACGGGCTGAGAAGCTCCTTCAGCCGGCGTCTCATCCAACCTAAGTGCACAAGGGAGCGCTTCAGGCACTCTTTTGTGCCAACAGCCATCCAACTGTACAACGCTACCTCCAACATCTGAGCCTGATGCTTTCTTCTTCTCTGTTAGTACATTTCTGTAAATTGTTTTCTTGTGCAATTGTTTTTGCATATTTTTGGACCTGTAATTGTATTGTACTGCTGCAAAATTGCAATTTCCCCTCGGGGACAATAAAGAGCTTCTTATCTTATCTTATCTTAAATAAAACAACGTGCTTATGATTTTAGGCATGCCTATGATTTTAGACCCTATACTGATTTCAGTGGTAAATGAGCGACTGCCGCTCTGATTACGGTTATGCTTGTTTAGTTTTTTTCCGGTTGTCTTTCCATACCACGTAATCAAATTGAAAGACGCTACAATTAAAAGACAGTACAAGGAAGCATGTTTCAGCAAACAGGACACATATTAGAGTAGAGGATTTAGATCAGGCAACATAAAAACCACCCTGATGTATTCTCATTGGTTTAATGTCCCTTATAAAGAAAAGAGATTTAATTAATTAGCTCATCAGGATCTATGAGCTAGACATACAATTAATCCAACATCAATTGGAAAACATGCCTGAAGGCCTAATTAATAAAAACATGACCAACATGATCTCAACCCTTGAAAGCTATTTACAGGAAGGGTTATTTTGTAATATCTTCTAAAATCCCGCAAATGAGTCGTATTAATGGATGTTATAGGTTAAAGTTCTCTCATCACATTAAGAGATCTTGCATTTACACGAAATCATTTATCCAAAGAGACTTAAAAATGAGGCGGAGTACGCAATTGTAACATTTTTACCCTCCAGAGTCTGCAGGAGTTGAGGCGCGATGTGTTGGTCCAGCAGACGGATCTCTGCTAGCTTCTCCTCCTCCAGCAGCAGCTTGACCAGCCGCCCTCCCAGAAACCCCCCCGCCCCAGTCACCAGACACACATCCCCGCTCAGAGACATCACTGGCCCGCACGCGCTCAGTACGATCCTGGACCCCGTGTACCCACACACGCAGTGTTCACTAACTAGGCCTTTCTTTGCTGTTGATGGACCTGGAATCAGAACTTTATTGACTCCTTTTCCTTGCCTCCTGCTCTTGTCCTGATCCCCACTTGTCTCCCTGTCGTTCGTCCAACAGTTGTATCTCAGCGCGTCTTAGTCGGTGGCTTGGTTGGTTGTTATATAGAGTTCCTCTGAGTGAACTACGTTAACGTTGGCCCTCTTCCTAAAACGTTCCTGAAATAAAAACAGGACTTAACAAGCCGTGGAGTGCTTCTGGGACCTCTGCCTGCTCCTGTTGTGTCTTGGTCCTTTTATTCCAGGAGATCCCCCCGCCCACCGATGGATCGCCTCTCTGTCCCGTTGGGGTGGAAGAATGTGTTGCAGTCTAGAGCCAAAAACCCCAAGCGGACCACTCGTACACGTTTTATATCTGCCAAGGACAGCTGTGGGCCAGCTATGTTCTCCTGGTGTACAGATCTGTCCGACTATCATTAGAAGGACTCGTAATGACAACACGTGGAAACCCGGGTCGTCGTTCACCTTTAACTTTGTGAGTGAATCTGAGTGATGACTACTGTTACTATTTATTACAGTGCATACATACATACAAGTACAGACATTAGAACACTGATTTCAGATACATGTCATTAAGGCAGGGCTGCTAGGTATGGCTGGGGACAATGTCCAGGTATACCTATCTTAAGTATTTATGTTATCCCCTACAGCAGGATATTGGGGGTGGATGGAGGAGAAAATGTCATGCTTTGAAATTCATATTTGATATTCAATACTCAAGATCATTTTCAGCTTTTCGTAAATGCCGTATCATAAAAATAATAAAAATTAGCTTGATTACGTTGTTTGTGTTAAAGGCTGTTTCAAGGTGATCGGTTGTCTGCCAGATTGACCAAGGTTTTTGTCTTCAATAGTGATTAATACTCTTAATGGCCGTACAGCTCCAAGGACGTGCGTTTGCTCGGATCCCTGCTGTGTTTGTAGACCTTGGCCTGGCAGACGACCGTATCTCGCCTGTGCTCTTATCACCCCCCCCGAAGGATGAGGCACCAAGGCTGCAGCAACGTCATTCTCTTACATCACATGCTAGTCTAGTGAGTTACAAAAATGCAAGGCACTTGAAGGAATCTACCTAATAAAGAAGTCAGGGGATTGGCTGCAGTATCAGATATATTGTGTGTGGTGATACAAATGCTAGCTAACAGCCTTTAATTGGAGCGTGGGAGGTAGAGAGGAGAGATGAAGGATGAATCTAACTCTAGGTAGCAAGGAGAGACAAAAGTGTATGAAAGTAACTAGCAATAAAGTAAAGATTAAAAAAAGATTCATTTTTCAAGTTGAGTAGATCTGCTGTTAAATGTAATGCAATATATAATTATATATATATAATTAACATTATTGACCCGACTGTAAGAAAACACAAATCATCACTTAAAACTGAACATGTCATGTTAACCTGTGTGACTTGCATTTAGCAGAAACAAACTTCCTTATTGATAAAACCCTAACCCTAACCCTATCTAAAAATGTCTTGGTTTCAGAGTAACAACCTATGTCAACTAAGAAGTGAACTATTCTCACACTGACTGTGGGATAATGTGCCCCTTAACAACCATGTTGAGACTAAAACATCCACTAAATGTTAAAAGTGTGAGACAAATAGCCCTTCAAAACACAAAGTGTATTTTGTGATAATTCGTGTTGTCATTATATCTTATATCTATATGTTTAAAACTCTAGTATAAAAATGTTCTACCCCAGAAGGCAACAGGAACTGAATATTACCGTTTATGTAGCGTGAGGCCACAGAGTTCACAACTATTTTTGTTATGAGGCCTAACACAAAAATCAGGATATGTACCGCAGTATTACAGCCCCAAATAATGTATTTAAAATGTCTTTCTATATAAAATATTGCAAAATGCTATATTTCTAATATTCATCTAAAATATATAATAGTAAAATAGCAAAATAACATATTTAAAATATTTATATAAAATGTAGTTTATTTGTATTATTTATGTACCTATTCTTTTTTTGCCCTTATGGGTTTCACAAAATGAGACAGAAACTCTTTCTAGATACTTGATACTTGATCTATAAAATTAACTTTATGTGGTGTGATGTTTCGTATCCGCAATCTAACAGCAATCCCATTCCACTGGACATAGCTATTACAATAACCTGTTTGTGGGCCCTTTCACCGCCCTGTGTTTTCTATACATCGTGGTTATAATCTCTTTGTGGAAGCATTTGACAACAGTTTGTCCAGAGATATTCACTACTGTCAGAGGAGATAAAAAAATCCAATCAAATAACGGCTCCCTAGCACTCAGCTCTTGGCTGCAGGCAGCGGGCAGTCCTGTATCCGTGCCTCATCCACACAGTCCTCAGGCACGTGCACGGTCATGGTGCACGCCCGTATCCCCCCCAGGGGCTCCAGCACGTTGAAGACCCTGTCCCACGTATCCTGCTCGGGGTCGTAACGTTGCACGATGTCCACCATGCAGCGGCTGTTCCAGGAGTAGCCCCCCACCACGTAGATCATCCCCTGGAACACGGTCACCCCCACGTCGCTCTGGCCCCGGGGCATGGCCGCCACCGACGTCCACTGGTCCGCCTCGGGGCTGTAGAACTCGCAGCTCAGCACGTCGTCGTAGTCGCTGCTGCAGCCGAAGTGGTTCCCTCCCATGACGTAGAGCCGCGCACCTACCGTGCACATGCAGTGCAGCCCCCGCAGCTCCATCATGTTGGCACGCCGCGTCCAGGCGTCGGACCCGGGGTTGTAGCTCCACAGCTGCTTCTGGAAGGTGTCTCTGGTGATGCCGCCTGGGGGTGGGGTGGTTGGTACACACACGGAGGGTTAGGTGGAGGATGGGGCGTGTCCAGATTAGTTCAGGCCAAGGAGCGGCACAGAATAACATACTGTAGGTGTAGGGGCGGACACTGGCCCCCAACACTAACTTGGTAGAACGGTTCAGAGAAGATATACATCGCAAGTGCAATGCCAGACCACAAGTCTAAAGTTATGATAAAAGCACCCATGTTTAATCCATGGATGAATAGAGAACATAGTGATTCCAAACTGTAGTCCAGCTTGTTGAAAACCACTGTTTGTGTGTGTGTGTGTGTGTGTGTTATCATTTAGCTCACACAAGGCCGTCAGAACTGTTACCTCTGGTGCAACAACGCAGTCCATATCTCTGGTTATTATGTCCTTGACGCGTGTGCATTTGTTCATTTTCTTTGCACTTCTCCATGATCCCCTTAGTGCATGCTGCGATGCCATAGTGTGTTCACGTTGGTTTGCGTTTGCATTTAACGGTTCACATTTACAGAGCGCTTTACATTGCCTCCCATTCACACACATAGTTATGTTGTTGTTTTTTGGTTGATTAGGTATCGGTTCTGCTTATGTCTTGTTTTTGTGTTGGTTTTTCACGTTTCAAAGCGGAAGCCTGGGTCTCACCCCTACTCGCAGTCTCGGTTCCACGCTCACGCTCTTGCCAGAGATGCAGCTGTGTAATTGGTCGGATCAGGAAGGAAGTGGGCCGCCAGCGCGCTGTGACTGTCAACGGCCAAATGTCACACTCCGCACCTGCTTCCACCGAGCGTCTGACCGTAATGCTCTCGGCCCTTTTGTAAACACGCTATTACAACAACACCCAATGGCCCGGGTGATGTTTTCCAATAGTCTGGGTTTAAGGAGATTTCCTGCTGTTGACCATATTGTTGTTGTTGCTCTAAGACCACCCCAAGAACAAAGACGATAAAAAAGTATATTGTTTCTCTTTCTTTTGTCTTTTTTTTTCTTCACAAGGACCATATATAAAAGTTAAAAGTTACTATAAAAGTTACTACATTAATTGGAAGGTTTCTGTCAGACTCTAATCAATAACAAGTGAAAATGGCCTACTTGAAGTGGTGCCATGTGTATTGTAATCGTGCCAATTGGTGTTAAACTTGTTTCTTTCGAAACTGCAGTTAGATGCATGACACAGACACGAACCAGCAGCTTCGGAGAGCGAGGTGCTTTGTTCTCTGACCTATTTCAACAGCCATCACTACTTCCTGCAGCTCACTTCCGTTCTCACAGACAGTCACTGGCTGTGAGAAGAGGGTTGCAAAGAAACCACAGTGTTAACCTCAGGCCACCCAACATGCTTGGTCTCTCTCTGCATATGGACATAGAGATGAAGAACCATTTGTATTGGCCAATTTACAAACAGCTTAATCTTACCATGAGCTGCTACACTATGTTTTTAGCATGGCTACATTGTCGTATAATTACACTACAGTGCACTACAGTTGTGTTGTGTAGTGGTGTAGCGTACACTATAAACGTACATTACCTGAGACATACTGTACATGAGGTCACGCGCAGTGTTCGTACATTACCTGAGACATACATGAGGTCACCGTGCACGGATCCAGCGTGTCCGTAGTGAGGTTCGGACATGGGACTGACAAATGTCCACTCGTTCCTCTTCAGGCTGTAACATTCCACACTGTCTGGAAACAGAGGAAGAGATAGAGGGACCTTTCAAAATAAATAATATGGAGATAAACTAGCCGCTGAGATCCTAACCGAACAAAGAAAACATTTATTCTTGTATTACGAGAATTAAATCACAATCACACCCGTTGACTGAGAGGTTAGAGGTAGGCAGATTTAGATTTAGAGGCCGTTGTGTGTGTTAATGAAACTAAAATAAAGAATGAAAATATGTACACATGCATAACACGGAAAACAGGTTCCCCGGCAACGACCGAAAAGGTGTAAGCTGAAGCCAAGGCTTATTATCCCTTACTTACAGTTACCCAAGATGTCGTACAGGCATATTAGACAAATGAAAAACAACACATCATCATGGGAAGGTTATACAGAGCCGTACCGATCTCCCCGGACGAGTTCCTCCCGCCGACGGCGTACAGCCTCCCCTTCAGGGCACTCAGGTGGAAGAAGGTCCTCTTGGCGTTGAGCGAGGCGATCTGCAGCCAGCGGTCGAAGCGCGGGTCGTAGCGGTACGCGCAGTCCAACGCCGTCTTCCCCTTGGTGTCGTAGGTACTCTGGCCTGAGAGAAGACGGAGGACGTTACGTCACAATGATGCCTGAAAATGCTGCGTGGAAAAACAATCAATGTACAAAGAAGGCCGTTTTTATGTTTCATTTCTACGTGGGGAGGAGGGTAACAGGTGGAGGCCTACATAGGTGAGCTCACCTGCACAGGGAGTGAGGTGGGAAGCAGACTTAGTTGCGGGGGCTTGAATTATGAATGTTTGGCCCAAACTTGGGCTGTAGGATTGTATATCAAAGGAAAATAAATAGATAATTGCATTCATGAAATGATTTAGACTTGGATGGTTTAGACTGGATTATTCCATATGCGTATGAAACTGGACCAGCCCATCAGCAGCTTCTCAAGTGGTTTAATTTGTTTAAGACCACTACAATGTGTATTGATCTTTCAGGGATTATAACCCGGACAGTGTTGTTATTAAATATATAAATGCCGGTGAAATTCCCAACAGTTATCAGTTTTATTTGTGATTGGAATGTGATGCAAGGCTGCTCAAAGTTGGCGAAGCGAAGTATCCAAAAGAAAAGTGCACTTTAAAATTGGTCTTTGAAATCCTGGTCCATACATCATGTCCAACTGACAGCAGTGTAAAGTGAGTGGTGGTGGCTGCTCCCACATCAGCATATGTGGTAGTGTAGTAGTGTGCAGTGGCAGGTGCTCCTACCTCCCACTATGAAGAGGAACCCCCCCAGCAGGGCCACCCCGTGCTGGTATCGAGGGACCACCATGGGCTCCAGGGCCCGCCACAGCCCACTCTCCCCGTCGTAGAGCCTCAGCTCGCGGCTCACCACCAGCTGCTGCCGCATCACGCCCCCCAGTGCGAGCAGGTGCGTGGCGTCCGAGCGGATGCGCGTGCGCTCGGTCTGCAGGGTGGGCTGCAGGAAGGGCATCATCTGGTAGTTACTGGCCTCCAGCAGAAGGCTGACGCACGCCGCGTCGTTACACATCAACTTCTCCTCGCACCCTCCCTCCTCGCCCCCTCCCTCCTCGTCTCCCTCATGGTCACCCTGGGAGATCTGGAGCAGCTGGCCGGGGGTCATGAGGGGGAAGCGAATGTGGCGCATCAGGGTGTAGATGGAGGCTCGACGACAGGGCGCGTCGTGGTTGATCCAGGCGCGGGCGATGCCGTACAGCTCCATCTCAGAGAATCCCTTCAGGGAGTCACTGGCCAGGGCCTGACCCAGGCTGTTGACCGATAGCTCCAGGTAGCGACCACTGTGCACCAACTCACACAGATTCTGGGTCACAAACTCACCTTGATGGGACGATTTAAGATGAGAAATTAGTCAGTTGAGGTGGTTGGTTGTTTGATTCTGAGTTTGAACCCCAATGTCTGAAGTCTACCTGCATCCTAACCCCTAGCACACCTTAATGAAGAGATAAATAATAATATCATATAGTGCATAACTTTTGAGGAAGAAGGAAAACATTTATCTATTACATTACATTATAGAGATATACTTAATGATTTCATAGCGATGAACACATCAAAACATCCAGGTGTTTACGTACATGCTATTTGGGTAAGGTAAAGAGGGTACTGAAGGGTGAAATAGTTAATATAGAAACACACCTATGTTCTCCTGCACATCCTCAAGTAGCAGATCAGCTGCCACACGCTCCACCTCCACACAGTTATCCACCGTGATCTGAAACACACACGCAAGAATCATTCAGTCAATGCCTTATGTATTAGCAGCCATGGGCCTTATTCACATAACGGGCATCTTGGTTCTATAAACGCATTCAGTTCCCCCACCCAGCTAGCATTTATAACCAAGATGGCCGCTAGCTGAATATGGCCCAGAACGCACTTTAGAGATGTACGCTATTGAGTTGCAGCATCCTCTGCCTCACCTCGCTGCTCAGCAGCTGGTTGCAGAAGCCCAACACGGGCATGACCTGCAGGAAGTTGGCAGCCTCCAGCGTGTCCTGCAGGTTGGCCATGTCGAGGTAGACCCTCGAGGTGTAGATGAAGTCTATGACGTTCTTTAGGCCTGTCCTGGTCACTCCATGGAGCTTGATCTCTCCCATCTCCTGCTCCCGCATGCCTCCTGATTCACAGCGGAAGGAGAAAAAAACTAAGCAGGGAGTTTAAAGACACGACATCAATGATAATGACACATCAGTTTGTTTATTGTTGATTCATAAACTGGCATATATTGCCATGTCAATATATGTATCTTATAATATGCACCTATTCATATACTGTATATATGTAGGATCAAATATAATTGTTACATATATATACTGTATATTGAAGTAAAAGTGATGGGGATGGGTTTCTGTAGTAAGAAATGCAGATCACATGGCAAATATATCTTTCCACACTTCCTCTTTTCCTCACAGACACATGGCACACAATATAAAGATGTAGCGGCATTAGCTGGTATCTAATGTAAGCTTGCAGTACTATATCTATGGTGTTGACACGAAGCTGTAGTTGCTGTTGCTGTATGTATTCAGGTAGCTGATACAAAATGTAAATGTAAAGCAGACTGGACTGGTAATTCGTCATTGTAATTGCTGTGTACTTTGGTGTGCATCTGTGTAACTCATAAATCTACAGTACTGTGTGTGTCGGTGTAGCTACATAACTCAATTGGTCGTCACTGTGTGTGTCTGTGGAGGTGTTGGCGATGGGGGGCATCTCACCGGTGAACATGGCCTTGAAGTAGTTGCTGGCGGAGGCCATGATGACCCGGTGGACGGGGAAGGTGTCGCTGGTGTCGCCCGCAACCAGGGTGACGTCGCACAGGGTTGTGTCACCACGGAAACACTCCAAGCCCTTTCAAAGGGTCAGCAGTTGGTTAACATCTCTCCCCAAGTTATCTCTCCCGTCTATCTATCTATTCAGCCATCCATCTATCCATCCATCCATCTATCTATCCATTATCTACCTATCTATCTATCCGTCTATCTATCTATCTATCTATCTATCATCTACCCATCAATGTATCTCTCCATTCATTCATGTATCCATATATCCATCCCTCTAGTGTACATTGTGAGGGTCCACTGTACCTGCAGGATGTTTTCACCATGCTTGCTGCTGCTGAACACCTTTGACTGAGGCCTCGGCGGAAGCCTGGGCTTTCGGTTAGAAGCCGGCTGCTTGGGGAGCCTCTCTGCCTGGGCTGAGGTCTGAGGTTTGAGGGCTAGCACTGGTTTGGGTGCTGGGGCTGGTGGAGAGGGCCTTACATCTGGGAGATCAAAAAGACATGTAGTCAAGTTGGGTATTTATTTGATGTTGTTGGACCAGTCTCCCGAAAGGCTTGTGCTGTACGTTGTATACCATGCATAGACTGAGATGTCTGTTGTACCACTTATAGACTAAGAGGTGTGTCGTGTGTGTTTAGCATGTACATTAACATTTAGTCATTTAACAGATATCAGCCTTTTATCCCAAGGGACTTACAATTGAGGCTGACAACAGTCAAAGCATACAATACAATTTGGAGCAGTTACAAAAAATTTGCTGCATGACCTTCTTTCTAAAAAACAGTTAAAAGTATCTGAACTAAAGGTTCACATTGTTTTTTTGCAATTCTTTCCCATGTATAGACAAAGAGGTGTAGTGTATGTTGCACCAGTTATAGAATAATAGGTACGTAGCATATGTTGTACCATGTACAGTATATACAGTACAAACAGTTGTATATTGTGTTTCAGCAGGGCAAACCTTGGGCAGCAGCAGCAGCAGGTCTTGACGGTAGAGCTGGTGATTCCCCTGGAGGTGATGGAACTCTGGGGGCATCCCGAGCCTGTCTCGGGGGCTCCCGGGAGTGTCTGCTCCCCAGACGGGACAGTCTCCTGTGGAACCTGCCCGGTCCACTGTCATTCCCACTCCCGTTACTAAGGACACAGAGCAGGTAATTATTACCAGCAGGACTTTTCACTCATTATTTACCATAGTTATGCCATGTTGGGCTTACATTTTTTATGTAATATCATATTCAGAGATTAGGTGTGGACATGAATGTAGCTCCTACTGTGTTTTATGTTTGTATTTGTTTTCATTTATTAGCACGTACAATCGTTTTTGATTGGGAGACATACATAGGCTAGGTAATGTAGACTAGCTAATATAACATAGCTAATAAAGGCTAGGTAATATAGGCTATAGGCATATAAAGGCTCGGTAACATAGGCTAGCGAATATAGGCTATGTTATAGGCTAGCTGATACAGGCTAGCTGATATATACTAGGAAATATAAGCTAGGTAACATTCTATGTTATATAGTAGACTAGGTCATATCCCCTTACTTAACCCCCCATCTTATCTTATCTTACCCCATCTGATTGCCTTCTTGGGCATGCTGGTTGTTTTCACGCTGCAAAGAATTCCTTAGTGCAGACAAAGAGAAGAGTAAATACACAAAGATCTGAAGTCATATGGACATATTACACGTAATATGCAATATGTCCAACAACATTGTCAATCCCAGAAAGGGCAGTTCGAATGGTTCTCAATCCTACATTTGTACAGAGGCGTGAGGTTCTAAAACATTTTAGTCTCCTTACTCCATCTGGTTGCTAGCCAAAGATTTACATTGTCATATAAAATAGTTTGGAGAGTTCATCAGAGAATTATGCCTTAATCCAGGTCTTATCTCCAAGCTGTCATTCTCCGTAGCAAAGACGGTTGATACAATGTGGGATGGGATGGTCTTATCTTTATGACACTGTACTAGATAATAGTCTCCCGAAGAGGTACACTATTATCTAGTACAGTGCAATGGTCAAACACAACAGCGCTTGTCTTGTTAATCCTGTGAATACTTCCCTGTAATCACAGTTGGTTGGCCAATGTGGTACGAAATAAGACACATGAAATCTATTTCTAGGCTGAAGTTGATATTGATATTGATATATATTCCTTGAGAAGGAACATAAGAGGGATCCCCCTTTCCAGCAATGGCTATGAGGGATACAGTGAATGTGTGGAGATGTTGGACATTTATATGAGGATCTTTCTGATAATGAGTAGGTGTTTCACTTCCTTTAATTCTCTTTATCACTTCCTTTAGACCACAGTACACAATGTAGACGGTCCTCTCAAACTACCAACCTTTGCCTGTACTTACTACTGCAGGGGTGCAGCAGAGTCAAGTGGGTAGGGTGAAAGGTTCTGGGTTCGAACCCTGCATGTCCACAGCCTAACCTGTAGTCATCCTTGAGCAAGATGCCCTAACCCCATACCTGCTCCTTAATGATATGTATCTAAAAACAAGTAACTTTGAATAAAAGACTCAGAGACTATGGCCTTCCTTTTCATTTACAAGCTGCCACCAATGTAGGCTTTTATAAAAAAGTTAAAAACCTACTTGACTTGAATAGGCAGGCGGGTATGAGTACATGACATGATGAGCTGGTTGCTTTGTTTTGTGTTTTGTGCTTCTGTTGTGGACAGGTGCCTGTATCTGTTGTATTTCTGACTGTTTTTAACTGTTGTTAATCACTGTGTGACTGCTGTCACACAGGAGGTCAGCAGGAGCTCAGGAGGTAGAGCAGTTGTCTGGCAACCGCAAGGCTGCTGGTTCGATCCCCGGCTCACCCTAGCTAAGTGTCGAGGTGTCCTGAGCAAGACACCCAACCCTAACTGCTCCCGACGAGCTGGCTGTGCCTTGCATGGTTGACGCTGCCGTCGGTGTATGAATGTGTTTATGAATGTGTGATTGTGAGGCAATTTGGATAAAAGAGCTATATAAATTAAATCCATTCCATATAAATACATTTTCCTTACTTGCTTACTTCCATGGTATGAACGTGTGGTGGTCTTACCTGAAGGAAATCCTCTTAAACAGGCTGGACTTTCCTCCCTCCAGCCTGAATGGTCAGTCAATGGCCCCTTAGGACCACCACAGATAGAGAGAGCTTTAGTCTGACCCCGCACGATCACCTCAGAGAGAGAGAGGGAGCCTTAGTCTGACCTTGCACAACCACTTCAGAGAGAGAAAGAGCCTTCCTTTGTGATCTTCAACATCCAACAGTGAGACAAAGTTTTGTCAGTGATCTCGCACGACCACTTCAAATAGAGAAAGAGCCTTCCTTTGTGATCTTCAACATCCAAAAGTGAGACAGTTTTGTCAGTGATCTCACACGACCACTTCAAATAGAGAAAGAGCCTTCCTTTGTGATCTTCAACATCCAACAGTGACTAAATGTTTTGTCAGTGATCTCACACAACCACCCTCAGAGCGAGAGAAAGAGAGAGAGCCGTCTGACCTCCCATAACCAATTTTTAGAAAGAGAGAGATGCTCCCATGCATGTCTTAACGCCTTTAAGATTGAGGAAGAATATTCATCTGTCATCAACTAACCACTCTCACTTCCTGTGCCACTTCTCTTTCTCTCCTCCCCTCTCTCTCCCTCTCACCCTCTCACAATCTCTCATCCTCTCCTTCCGCAGCCAAATATGTGATGCGCTTCAATGTGTCAAAACATATGTCATTCAATATGGTTGGATAATATTTAATTGATCAATTTGATAAATAATATGTTTAGTGATGCTTCATGTAAACTGTTCCCTGGTGATGTATTAAAAGTACTATGATTGCCTCAGAGGTAAACGGTAAACACACTTGGTTATCTAAAGATTTCTGGTTCAAGTTCAGGCAACGCATTAGAAGAATTGTTACGATTTGTTATGATTTGGTCAATAACATAATTATTCAAAGTTGATATTAGTTTATGGGATGCATAGGAGCTGAGGCCTATACCTATGTGTCCCTTTCAATTGAATTGTTTTACAAATCACTCCATATTAGTGATTGTCTTTAAACCACACTGTCTCTAATTATGACCCACATCCTTTAATCCTCTGGTCATGTCTAACATTGTTTTTTCTGTAAAAATACCATCTCTGACACTAGGACATCACACTTGGTCAGATCAGTCCTTTATACCAAAACCAAAAAAAGAGCCACCTGAGTCAAACTCAAAGTATGTGTCACCAAACATCACAGTTGCTGTTTCACAATGCAAAATACTTTGTTTTTCCCGAATGCTCTCCAACACTTTCATCCCTCCTTGAGTTTGTGCACCATGTTCCCTCCTCCCGTCGGTCCTGAAGAAGCACGGTCGGCCATCTTGTACACTTTGTCCAACTTCTCAACCATTTCTCGACCACAGTTTAATGGATATTATCTGTATCCTAGCTGTAATGTACCATGCTTGACCTAATACCTAAACGTAATCATTTAAAACTTTATTCCCAAACATCCCAAACCATCTTTAATCAAATCTCTTCACCTGACCATTCACAATCCTCAAATGAATTACCATGATCTAATCATTGATGATTTTTATGTGAAATACATGTTAAATGTTGTGTGGTTGTTTTCAAGAAATAGTTTATGGTAAGATCTGTAGTACGGTCTTGCTTGGTGGTTCTGATGTAGTGGTCAGTATGAGTCGGCCTCACTGTCGCCACCTGGTGGTCAGAGCTTGGCAAACTGAATCAGGTTCCTGTTGATCTCCGCAACATTCCTGCATCCTGCCATTAGAAACAGAAACCTTTGTTAGAGCCATAGACTGTATTAGAGCCTGTTGTTATATGTAAAATATAAAGTCCGTAAAGTGGTACATTTATCAAAGTGTTTCGCTTTTGCTGTGTTTTACACAGCGTGTTCCCATTATCGCTACCTAGAGTTGGCGGAATGACATGGGACGGCACATTCAGGCACCAATTGGGTTCATTCCAGTACTTTCCGGAGAGTTAGTTAGCTAGCAGTCACTAAATGTGATACCTTTTATATATTTTGAATACAGTATAGCTTTTAAAATAGTGTTTCATCGTTGTTTTGTCCGCCAACTAGGTGGCGACAATAAGCACACGCAGGTGTAAAACACAATTGAACGCTTCACAGACTTTATTGAGAGAAAGTTTTTTTGCTCATACATGACAAACGTTGCTTTTTGTGAAACCAAAGGCATACCTATTACAAAGAGGAAGACACAAGCTGATAGAGATGCAATATTGGTGAGTTTATCGGCATCAAATAAGAGGATCAGAGGAATGGCAACAAAGATGTAACATCCTCTTTGTCGCTTGGTCACATGCAGCATTTTACGATTTTGAGACCCTTTGAGAATAATGAAATGGCATTGTATTTCTATTGCCTCACTAGATGCAATTATACACACACTATATATATATATATATATATATATATATATACATATATTGTGTATACACTGTATACATAAAATAAGTGTATTGTCAGAGTTGACTCACCAGATAGCGCCATTGACAAGCGGAACTCATCATTGAGTATCTGCAGAACCTCTCTCACTCCTTCCTCTCCCTGTCGAACCAAACACCAACATTACACCAAACTATAGATATATACAGTAAACACCAGCACACATTACACTATAGATACATACAGTACACATTACACTATAGATACATACAGTAAACACCAGTACACATTACACTATAGATACATACAGTAAACACCAGTACACATTACACTATAGATACATACAGTAAACACCAGTACACATTACACTATAGATACATACAGTAAACACCAGTACACATAACACTATATATACATACAGTAAACACCAGTACACATTACACTATATATACATACAGTAAACACCAGCACACATTACACTATAGATACATACAGTACACATTACACTATAGATATATACAGTAAACACCAGCACACATTACACTATAGATACATACAGTACACATTACACTATAGATACATAC
>OMKP01079849.1:0-2500 GCA_900302375.1 Bathygadus melanobranchus
CAGTTGAAATGATACAGGCGGCCACTGTGTGTGCTGTGTTGTGTGTGCCTGTGCTTGTGTCTTCACAGGTGCATAAGGAAGCAGACGGGAGACCTGCACACGAGGCATTTACATTTAGAGCATTTGGCAGACGCTTTTATCCAAAGCGACTTACAAAAAAGTAACACATTTGTCGAAAGAGGGAGACAACAATATATCGCTGAAGGTAGAGTGCAATTAGAATAGAACAAGTTACAAGCATTCCTGGTTGCCAGGTCAATAGAGCAAGTTTACAAACTTACAGTTGCTAGGTTGGCTCCTTACTGTACAACAGCAGGTAGCCAGGATAAGATGCTACACAAGCTAAGTTATATTTCCACAAGCTAAGTTATATTTCAAGTGCCTAAGTTATATATCAAGTGATATTCACCTCCATTAACGATGGATTCTCAATTTTTTATCGACATGTAAAAGTAATCTTTTGTCATCTGAATTCCGTATGCATTTCTATTCATCAGGCTCAATGTAGGGGAGGAGGGCGGAGGATTCAATGTGTTGTTATTCAATGTTTCTCATACAGTGGTGGAGCAGGTTGAACAAGTCAACCAGGACCTCGACTCTCGCTCAATGTTCAATATCTCTCCATCTCTCTCTCTTACATTCTTACTCTTTCTCTTACTCTATCTCTCACCCTAACTCACTCGCTCTCCTGCGCTCCCCTCTCTCTCCCCCTCACTCCCACTCTCTCGCCTATCGCTTTATTTCTATAGCGATCGTTTTAGCTGCAGCGCACCCTTTAAACTTGGCCAACGACTTAATAAACTTAATAAACTACATAGCCATTTTGGATCCACATAGAACCTCAGGGTAATTGGGTTTCCTGATCAACAGGTGTCTCTGATTGCCTCTGTTTTGAAACCATCCCTCCGTGGGGCGCCATTATGGCCTCAGGCAGACCCCTTCACCTTGAGATGGGGGAGAGAGGGGGTGGCAAGAGCTTTTAACCCCTTTGTTTTAATATTATACCCTTATACCTATACCTATTTAAAATTGTTATTGAATAGACTGATTTTAAATGAAAAGAAAAGATCACAATATTTGATCTGAGAAGATCGTTTCACCTTCCTCTCCTAATAGAAACGGCACATTTTCTAGATCCCACATAGAGAGCGACGAGAAAGGCGCGAGACTTTGTGTCAGAGTGCGTTAGGAGGGCCTCTCTTCAGACATGGAAGGTTGTGAGGTCGCCATGGCGTCGAGGGTCTTATAGGGTCCGACAGGGGAGGGATTAAGAACTGGCTCAGGGAGGGGGGCGAGGAAAGGAGAGGAGAGGAGGAAAAAGGGGATGTTTAAAGGAGAGGAGAGAAGCAGGAAAAAGAAGAGGAGAAGGAGGGAAGGAAAGACGTGGTGGAGAGAAGGCTACAACAGAGGAGCGGAGGAGAGGAGGAGAGGAGAGGAGGGGGGAGGAGGGGAGGAGAGAAGAGGATTCTAGGAATGAAGGGAAGAGGAGAGAGTGAGGGAAGGTCACAGCAGAGGAATGGATAGATGACACAAAGAGGGTGGGAAAGGACGAGCAGACCACCAGGCGTGATGGAGGGATGAAGGAGGAGGAGGAGGAGGAGGGTATCAGAGAGGGAACGAGCGGCCAAGGTGTGGAGGGAGCGGGGGATCACACGCCCCAGTGACCCCCTGATAACCTTTATGACTGTAGAGAGAGGAGACGACAGAGTAGGACGCCCCCTACTGGTGCACCCAGGAAGTCCCTCAGACCCATACCTCCACCTTCACCCCCCACCCAGATTGGGAGGTGTTAATCACTAAATCATATCATCATGGTATTAGTTGGAAATTAAAAGCAAACAATGAGGGTTGTATCTTTATATTGTTAGCGTGGACAGAGTTTGGTTAGATTGTTCTGTTAGAGTTTCTGTTAGGGAGAATTTCAGTGTGTCCGTGGGACTCAACCACCACACACTCTGAAAACTGTGAGCACTGAGCTGCGACCCACCTCCAACTGGATCGCGACCCATTTTTGGTCCCGACCCATGGTTTAAGAAATGCTGGGTGGAGAGTCAGACTGAGTTAGAGTTGGGTTACAGAGTTAGACGGAGGAGTTATTTTTAGAACAGGTTTGTTATATGAGATCTTAATGTTTCTCCTGACCAGTAGCTACTGTCTGCTATGGCAACAAGAACCTTAATCACTACTCTGTGTGTGTGTGTGTGTGTGTGTGTACACGTGTATGTATGTGTACGTGTGTGCGTACAGATGTACGTGTCGGTCTGTAGATCGACAGGTCATAGCTCCTTTTACACGGCCTTTTCATTGTGGGAATGTTGCAGCATTATCCCTCCTCGCCTTCTGTGTAAAAGGTACTGAGGGGTCATTTTCGTTTTGCCTTCATGCCGACAGTGGTGGCGACATAGCCAGATCGATGTCTGTGTAAAAGGGGTTAGCCGGTATGCCGGGACAGGGGCGTGGCGTTTTGATGACGGGTTATGGGTGGGAATGTATTCGATCT
>OMKP01079849.1:5000-11267 GCA_900302375.1 Bathygadus melanobranchus
GAAGATGGAACAAGTGTGGTCATGCATCACCAGGTCAGACTCTCTCTCCTGGGGGTCATCGACTCTCTGTCTCCCCCCAACTTTCCCTCTCCCTCTCTCTGAGCTGTCTGAAGACATTATTGACAGCCGCTCGGTGGTGACCCTCTCCAGCCTGCTCTCTGTTCTCTGCGGTCTGGGAGATCTGCAGATAGAGAGATGGTCCCTGCTAGACTTCTGAATGTTCCTGTGCCATTATATACGCTCCACAGTTCACGGTGAAGAAACACTTCTGATGTGAAGGTTACGAGTGAAAGTGCGGTGAGTTCACGCTAGCGTTGGCTGTCGCGGATTGAAGCTCTGCGGGGGGGTTTTTGCGCTGCGGACGGAGCCGTCGTTCGTGCTGCAACACAGGCAGTGGAGCGACTTCCATTGATTATTATGGCAGCATTCCACTCATTGAAACTCCATTCAACGCAGCACTTGTCGGTTTCGACTCGGAGTAAGGACCGCCGAGCTGCTTCAGCGTGAGTAAAGGCGACGTCGACTGTTCATAACCTGACCAATCAAAGCGGCTGTACGCAAAGTCTGTATGTCTGATGACATCAGAGCGGCCAAAGTACCGCTAAAACACTTCCTGTTGGGATACACTGACGCAACCGCGAGGCGAAGCGCTATAGGCAGACTCCTGGACTCCTGCCTGGCTCACCAGTTAGAGAGCTGGAGGAGCCCTGAGAATAAACATATCACATACTGAGACACAGACCCCAGACAGACAGATGGGGGGGATCTCGGGTTAAGGTGGGAAGTCGTATGTATGTCTGGCCCTTGAAGGGCTGACTAACCAACCAGTCCTAACCGGCTGGGTTCACAATTGGGTTTGGTTAATTGGTTTGTCTTGGCTACACACAGAGCCCCTGCTCGCATCATTCGGAGACCCTGTACACTGTTCAGTGATCAGTGACATAAACACACACACCCACACAGATACACACAGACACACGCAGATGTACACACACAGACACACACTGCAGAATGTAAACAGAATACCTACCCCAGTTAGAACACTTGCTAATCAGATTAACAGAGTTAGGGGAGAGGAGGGTGCACGTGTTTGTGTGTGTGTGTGTGTGTGTCAGCTCAGACAGTCTGTTGTGCTGTCTAATCGTAGAGTTCTCTCTGATTGTCTGCCTGTCCTTTAAGAATCAACAACTGCTTAGCATACCCACTATTCAAGTCTACTTCTACCTAATTTGACTATCTGTTTGTCAGGCTCTATGTTTGTTTATGTCAGTCTGTCTGTCTTTCACAGTGAAACACAAAACATGTCATTTCAGAAAATATGTAATTAATCGGAGGTCTTCATTTATTCAAATGATTTCTATTTAGAATCAGAAATCAGAAATCAGAAAAGGATTTATTGCCAAGTAATTTTCACATTACAAGGAATTTGGCCTGGTCAGTCGGTGCAACCATAAACAATAAATACAAGAACAAGAACAAGACATGTTGACTCCCACCCTGGTGGTAGAGGAGGTTAAATCAAGCCCTCTGACTTATTCTGGTGGTGTCTGGTTGAGATGGCAACAAGTTTCCCTCTGTGACACAACGCTGTTCATACTTCCTGTCTGTTTCTCTGCTGGTCTGTCTGTCTGTCTGTCTCTCTGCCTGTCAGATGATCTACTCTCTCTGTCTGCCTGTCTCCAATATCTACATTTTGACATTTGTACAAAAACACACACACACACAGTGTTTGTCTGGGGAAGATGTGAATCCTCCCCTCTAATTTCCATGGGGGGAAAACAAAATGTCCGCCCTCGCCACAACAGTGGAATGACAACATTTCACCCACCGCTCAGAACACACAAGATTGGAGAGGGAAAACACAGCTTTCTATTCCTGGACGGAGACCTCTGACTCCAGAAGCTTCTTAGGACAGATTCAAGTGTCAGAATCATGGTTTAGATTAGGGGTAAAAGTTTGAAATTCTGAATAGGTCATCGATGAAATATGGTTCACGTATTAGGGTCAGGGAGATGAGGGATGGTTTGGTTTATTGAAGTGTTTGGTTAAGGATCTGATGGAAAGCAGTGCATCATGGGAGCCTATCCAGTAGTTTCTGGTTCTTGTCGGTAATGGAGTGGAAATGGTTCTGGAGCTAAAAACACACAGAACAGCACCCAGTGCTCTTTAACCACATCTCCGACACACCCACAGTCTGCCTTGTAGTGTTTAACTTGAGACCGGAGACTAAGACCAAAGCATACGGCCGTGTTTGGACGGACGTGAAATCATGTATTTTTGATTTATTGTGGACAAAATACTTCAAAATACTACATCGTTGTTAAAACAACATGATGATAGATACTTGTTTGTACTGTGCTACAAAGAATCACTCTCTGTATGCTTTGAGCTTTAGATCGCGGCCAGGTCTCTGTCTACTGGTTGTATAGTAGACCAGGACCAGGAACCAGATCTGACCGGACTTTGCTGTGCTCAGAGGATGAACACAGCATCCTCTCCTCCTCTCTCTCATCCTCTCCTCCCCTCCTTTCCCCTTCTCCTCTCTCCCCCTCTCTACTCCTCTCTCCTCCCCCTCCCTGTGAGATGATCAAAGCATCTGACCATGTGCTATCAGGGACTTTATCACCACACCACTACACACACACACACACACACAAACATGCGCGCCATACACACCTATGGCTTGCTGCCACACAACATGTCTGCGCTGTCGGAGTGTGTATAGATAGCTTACGTCTTGGGTCGGATTGTTGAATGTTGTTTAGAATAAGACGGGAGCCATGTAGTGCAAATCACACATAAAACCAGTCAGTTAGACAGTAAACAGAGCCTGGCTGTCAGTGCGCGATGCGACAGAGGCCGTACTGTAAGTCATACTTGGCCGGACTATACGTGTCTCAGTGTCTGAATCATGCGTCATGCATAGGTTGAAAAAAACCGTATGGAAATTCCTCCAAGTGTTATTCTTGGCGCGCGTCGCGAATTCCAACACCTGGCGACTCGAGAGCGCGGAGCGGCAGACACACACTTCCCTTCTTTATGATCTAGCTCCTTGACAAGCTCCCCACACCACAGCGCGCCGGCGCTAGGACCGCCCGGCCACGGAGAGACTGGCTCCAGCTCCACGCACAGACACGAACCGCGGCGAGGCAGATTCAAGCTGCGTCCCCTCAGTACCGTCCTCGTCTGTCGCCTCACGGGGAACTCTCAGCGCGCTCCTCTCTCGACGGTCAGCGGATTCTATGATGGATTCTGCCCTTGTTTTGCGCTTTCTTGCGTTGGATACGGTTGCCGGATAACTTTGGAGACATATGATGAGGATATATATTTGATGGAGATGTATTTGATGGAGATATAAGTGCGCTATACGTCGCGCCGTGGATCGACAGTCTTGATGGAAACGATGTCGCCTCAGCAGGGAAGCATGGCACAGACCCGCTCCGGGTTAACCGGAGAGGGCAAGGTCGAGAATAAAAAGGTATGATTTTTATTATTATCATTATTCTTATTGCTCAGTGTGTGGAGAGGAAGAGTTTGTGTTGCATCAACACCCGGGCGGTGATTGTCGCGTGGTGCGCGTCTCTACGCACGGTAACCGATTCTGTGCCCTTCTGCCAAGCTGTTGGGATGTAAATAAATCCGATCTACAATATAGGCCTATCTGCCAACAACATGATCGCCTTTTATTACCAATGTTTCCAGTCAGCTTATCAGTTACGTCATTGAATTTTTACAGTAAAATCCATTGATCTGGGTAAGTTGTCTTCTGTAGGCTATAAGCGGCATTTTACCCATTTTTAAATAGAATTTACCTAATTTTGTCATTTGTAACATCGCTCTCTGTACCTTTGATGTTGGAGCGAAACGTGCAAACCTGAACATGGTTCAATGTGTTAGCATGTAAAGATCCTTTTCAACACAGACTCCAGTGTTGGGTTGTACATTTAAATCCTGGGCTGGTCTCTTATTTTCCCCTGTTGTGACTTCATCAAAACGGTCCGGTTGTAAAATACTGAGCTGTAAAACTTTCCATAAGCCTGTTCGGTTATTTGTGTGTGTGTGTGTTTTGCCTCAAGTGTCAATATTACATAAAAAAAAGAATAATAATACAAATATATAAATAATGAAATACATGTTGAAATGTATGCAATTAATGTATTTAATTAAGACGAGTAAATAAATACATGCATTAGATTTAAATGTTTAGTTCAACAATTTAGTTCATTAATTGTGTTATTTATTGTCACCGAGTACCGTCGCATGAGACTGTTGATCGGACGTTATATCTTCTCTTTATTGGGTTCCAGTAAGACTACAAACGGCTCTGCTTGGAGGGATGCTGTAGAGGCATCATGATTTTATTAAGTTTGAATATTATTCATAAGTCAACCCAGACCCCACAAGACCGCAGTGTTTTGGCACACACACGCACACACACGCACACACACGCACACGCACACACACACACACACACACACTCGGCTATTGGCCAGTCTCTGATGAAACTATGAAATCACTCCCAGCCAATCAGCTCAAGTTCTAGTGAACAGCGCCTCCCTCCGGCCCGTGATTCAAATGTGTAACTGCACCCGCAACAGGCAAATGTGAGTGGAAAACCCCCAAACCTCCTCTGTTGTGCGCTCACATGGTTTTCCAAGATGTGTTATGCGCTATAGCTTGTGATTATCTGTACCACTTTGCTTATATTGACTAACCTGCTCTGCTTTAGTGGCACCACAACTTGTTTTGGGTTTCTTGTGCAACATGCTCATAAATCACAGTCACACACTTGAAAAAAGGATATCTGGCATCAGTAGTCTGATAGTCTGATTAGTGGCGTGACTATGGATGTGCCTTGGATGTGACGCTACACACCTGAATGCAGAATGTCAACATTCTAAACACACTGTAACAAACCAGAGTCTGGACACTGAACACTAATACTGGACTAAACAGGAATAGACAAATTAGATAAAGATAATAATAATCATTATATTAAAATCATGATTTGGCAGTATGCGCAATGTGCAATACATCTCAAATAGTTAAATCATTAGCAAATAAAATCTGATATTTGTCAAGATCATTTCACTACTGCTAGATGTGCTGCTATGTGATTAGCTGGTTTTGGTTTAGTGCTAACATTTTCTGTCTCCTGTCTCCTGTACAGTTTTCTGTCTCCTGCCTCCTGTAAAGTGTTCTGTTTCCTGCCTCCTGTAAAGTTTTCTGTGTCCATGTCCACTGTCCTATTGGGCTGTACCGCAGAGACACTGAGCTAGTCCAGCAGCCCTGCCTTGATCAGGGGATCCTAAACAGGTTCAGTCTATTCAGGAATCAAACCTGTTGATTTGGGAAGACTGGTTTTACGACCTCAATGTCCCTTGGCACACATTTTTAACATTGCAAATACATTACTGATATGATGAATATTCACTAATTTCTCACTAATCTGTTGCTAAGATGTCACTAATATGTTGCAGATATGTATGTGTCACTAAAACATCCAACAAACCCAACCATCTCCTAGTCTTTTGTGAGCTGTTTCTTTGATCTTATAAAGACAGATCATCCTCCTGTTCTCCATTACAGTGCTCCAGCCTTTATTACCATGTTCGATCCCCCTCTCTGCCTTCTGACAGATCTCTCTCTGATTGGGCATTCTGATGGGAAGTGTTTGGATTGGGTTTGTGTTTGTCAGTTTATACCAGATTTGATTTGGTTTAAATGACAGAGAAGGGGAATGTTTCACCCACTGCTCATGTTGAAACACAGAACAATGCCTCTTTTCAACCCGCCAACCCATATTTCCCTCCATTGGTGGTTGGTTTTAAGTTCTTCACATTGAATGGCTGCTCTGTAGTTTATAAATATAAATATATATATATATATATATATATATGTCGAAAGAGAGATGGTGGGAGAGAGCAGCGGTTTTAGCGCGTTGTAAATAGATGAGGTCGAGAATGACATACCTGTGGTGGATCTACACATGCCGTACATACCAGAGAGAGAGACAGGCATGGGGAAAGATTGGGAATCTGGTAGAAGTGGGACTGTATTGGTGACTGTATGTTGCAACCACTAGCTTACATACTTCCTTCTCACTCTCGCTTGTCAACCCCCCCGATCTCTCTCTCTCTCTCTTGTTCGCTCTCTCTCTCTCTCTTGCTCTCTCTCTCTCTCTCTCTCTCTCTCTCTAATTAAAAATAAGTCTCTAATAAATCTCTATCTCCCTAGAAGATGAAGACTCTCGCCCAGAGACGACAG
>OMKP01079850.1:16732-27491 GCA_900302375.1 Bathygadus melanobranchus
TGGGGGGGGGGAAAGGCCACTAAAGCAAATCGTAAATGAAAACAAAATTGTACCGTTCCGTTTCTTTGGCTACCATCAAAATAAGAAAAAAAAAAATCATGGTTTTTGCCCCAAGCTTTCACCAATGGCCACTAGCATGGGTGCAGCAGTACCTTGACTCATCACCTAATTAGTTTGTTTCTTTTTTTCCAATCATTGAATGTCACGTCTTGTAGGTATATCACGGCGGTGACAACGGCAGCCTCGGGCTACAGCTACTGGCACTACGGCCGCAAGACTGTTCAGGTACTCAACACCAAATCGCCATGACAACCCCCGCCCCCAAAAAAAGCACCTGGCAGCCCGGACAATGCCGCTGATTAACCACGAGGATGGACACGGACGAGCCGTGGCAGTTAGTGAGAAGAAGTGGGCAGATTTGACATGACAGACGCGTTGACATACGGCGCTCTGATGCTCTAAGTTGCTATGACAACCGCATAGCGACATGATGACAATGACAGGGTTTGCTTTAGCACTAGGGCTCGGAATAGATATTTGCACACAAAAATACCGGTCGCAAGTGTACCCTTTATACTCATTTTAGTCTGGACGCACACACATTTTAGTTTTCTCATTTAAATAATTTCTAGAGGTTTCCCATGACAACTGTATCATTGTCAAATGAGTCCATTTTGTAAGTCAATGATTTCTGATTAAAAGATAATACATTTAATAAATCTGTTTTTGTGTTCTAATCTCTGGTTAAAGTAGGGGGAAAGTAAGGTTTCATTGATTCATTACCAAGGAAACATTGTCGTCATATCACATAAAATTGATCGGATTTGATCGGATCTAAGATATTAGATATACTACATATACATATAATAAGTACTATCAAAGTGGTACCTGCTATTCCAAGAGGAAGAGCAGGAAATGCATGTCTCATGGGCAAAATAATTCAACATGACCAGCAGCCCGCAGATGAAGCCTGTTTTAAGACGCGTATTGATTTTAGGCAAGGAAGAAATGGTTAACGTGATGAGAGTGATCCACACATGCACCCGCTTAATTCTGCAGAGAGTTGACACTTAATGATCATTGCATCTGCACGCCTCCATTGCATATCACATTGTTTCTCAAATGGGGGTACGTGTACCCCTACGGGTACTTTGAAAGATTGCAGTTCATCTTCATCTTGGTTATGAACAACTGTAAAATAATTCCACCTTAAGAAAATGAATGAATACCCCCTTAATATAATTTGGTAACAAGTTTAGTAAATCTTTCAAATAATAGCATATCACATTACCTTTAAAGTGAAACTTTGCTGATATCTTAGAGAGGGGGTACATTAGTAAAATAGTTTTCTTCATGTAGCAGGCAACATATTGGTAAGACTCAAAACGAGGCATATACATGTTGCTGAACTTTGATTAGCTGAGCTCAGCTAATCAAAGTAATGGTTGCTAACTTGGCTTTTTCATATTTTCATGAAGTGTTAATAAGCGTCAGGTTTTTTGCAAGAAAGCTTAATAAGGTCAACATCAGCTAAATAGTATATATATATATATATAATATAACCTGTAACAGAAATACAGCATCTGATTGGATCAAATGTGATGGTGTTCACTGGAGATCTCGGTGATCTTTCCATCAGGATAGGGAAGCTAGCTTGGCCGTTGCTCAGTGTTCTGCCATCATTACAAAAACAGCCCTGAATGCCCCTTGGATTGGGTCTCCCAAACAATACTCCAAAGCTATTACTTTTTGAAAAGACAGTGGCCCAGTTACTCAATATAATCCTTGTTACCTTACTGAACTGACCATTTAACTTTTAAACCCCACGAGTACTGGACTTGGCCTAATTAAGCTGCAAAGGAACAGTGTCTGTGTACGGCATACTATGCAGAAATAAAAATCGTATCCCAACTTTACATTGTGGAGGTAGATTTAAGGGTTATACAGTACGTATGTCAGGTTTACTTGTTTTGGCCTTTATGCTTCATGGAAAACAATGGTTTCAAATCTCTTCTGGAACGTTTCATGCTGTGTGCAACAGCATTTCCAGAGGTAACAGAAGAGATCTCTCCTTCCAGGCATGGTTAGGCATGTGCTACAGTATATGTCAATCATTGGGCAGAAATAAAAATAGCACAATCAACCAGGAAAAATAGTTTGACTTCTTTGTTCCTTAGGCAACGCCAAATAGAAAAAATCAAGAAGCACTTCACATTCAGAATGAGTTAACAATAAGTTAACAATCACAATGTGGGACTGTTCATTTAGAAGCATATGAGTCAAATAAGCAGAGGAGCACTAAGGCTAGGCAACAGACAGTAGTCTACTGTTCTGTTTCAGATTACTTTTTTACTGGCGTTTGTACCAAGGATATGGCTGGCAGTGGACTACCGTAAGTAACCAGGCCCAGTCCTACAATGTATTTGTGACCATTGTAACCACCTGGTCATTAAATAAAAAAGTCTAGCCTACATGCGATAACATATTGTCTGTAAAAGATAATATAATAATAAAAACAAACTAAATCATGTTTAGGAGACATTTAGGCTAAAATACTGTGACTGGTTTCTATTAAAAAGCCGTACAATTAAACAATCGGAACAGAGGAAAAAAAAAAAATGCATGGATGCCACTCCAGAATTGAGCATTTGTCTGACTAAATCCAGATCCGGAAGGTTCTGAAACCATAAATCCCTGACGACGCTTGGAACCAAGCGTTCCAAATGGCTTCGCCGTTACCCTGTTTATTTCTGAATGGTCATTATCCATGGCAACTGGTACAATTACCGTTATCTCTTTAACCTTGGAACATTGTGAAGTCCCGTCATCAGGCTGTTTGAGGTAGAACAGCTCCGCACTGCTTCTGGGAGCGGGGGCTCTATTTGCAGTGAATCTGTTGGCATTTTCAGCATCGTGCAATCAGTGTCTCACAAAGTGTCCAGAGAAAGGCCTGCTTCCCAAGCTCGCAGAGATGACATGCCTAACTTTAAATCAAACCTGTCTGGTTACGAAACAAACTGAATCAGAGATTCACACATACACAAACCATATGGATGAAAACACACACACACACACACACACACACACTTGGGTCTTTCTTGTCCTGAAATAGCTTCCTGCCTCCTACTCTCCCTTACATAAGATCTCAGCAGAGTGATCTGTTGGTGGAGGGTGTGTGTGTGTGCGTGCGTGCGTGCCTGTGTGTATGTGTTGCCTGTGTGTGTGTGTGTGGGGGGGGTAGCCTGACAGGAGTGTCTTATGTCTTTCTGCATTTGATGTGTGTCAATCACACAACACAAGTACTATTGATTAGGTTACATATTTTGTCAAATTACACCTTGTACCTTACCAGAGGTTGATTAGACTGAATAAATGACACTTAAATTAAACATAATTAATGAATTAGTTAATAATAATAATAAACAATTTATAATGAATGTATGAATGACATTATCTAACCATCACAGTAATGCCACTAAGCAAAGCAGACATCTATGACGGGTAGGCTTACTTGACTTTACTGGACATGCTTGCCATGAACAGGTAAATACAAGGTGAATCCAAGGTCATTTAGCGAGTGGCACTCAGCATGTCCTTGCATGGCTTTTGTCCTGATTATGCACCACTCTCAGTCCCCCCTCTCCTCCATCACAATTAGTAAACACAATACGTCACCACACTGTATACTACACTGTATGGTATGGTTACTGTTGGTATGGAATAGTACGGTTTGGTATGGAGTGATATGGTATGCTGTTGTATGGTTTTGTATGGTATGGTTTGGCTTGGTATGGAAAAGTATGGTACGGTTTGATATGGTTTGGTATGATATGTTTGGGTATTGTTTGGTTTGGTATGGTTTGGTTTGGTTTGGTATGATATGTTTTAGTAAGGTTTGGTATGGTTCGGTTTAGTATGGTTTGGTTTGGTATGCTTTGGTTTAGTTTGGTTTGGTTTGGTATGATATGGTTTGGTTTAGTATGGTTTGGTTTGGTATGATATGGTTTGGTTTAGTATGGTTTGGTATGATATGGTTTGGTTTGGTATGCTTTGGTTTAGTATGGTTTGGTTCGGTATGATATGGTTTGGTTTGGTATGCTTTGGTTTAGTATGGTTTGGTATGATATGGTTTGGTTTAGTAAGGTTTGGTTTGGTATTATATGGTTTGGTTTAGTATGGTTTGGTTTGGTATGATATGGTTTGGTATGCTTTGGTTTAGTATGGTTTGGTTTGGTATGCTTTGGTTTAGTATGGTTTGGTTTGGTATGATATGGTTTGGTTTGGTATCCGAGGGCCATCAAAGGCCCCTGCCTCACTGTTAACACACATCAATGTATTTGGAGCACCATGCATAGCCACACAAGGCACTCTTATGATTGTCTTCTTGTAATTGTGTTTTTGTCTGTAAACGCCATCAGAATGCTGTGTTATTGTTACATCTACTGGCTACCAATGCTTCAACTGCTAATTGTCTATATTTATGCACATAACACATAATCAGTAGTTACACTGAGTGAGGAACACTACATCCTGTCCTTATGTGACTGTTTCCCTGTATTTAGTTCTTAAATCTAACTCACTCCACGTTCAAACACCCACTCTACATATCTGCACTCTCCCTCTCTCTCTCTCTCTCTCTCTCTCTCTCTCTCTCTCCCTCTCTCACTCTCTCCCTCCCTCTCTCTCTCCCTCCCAGCTTCTCTCCTTCCTGTCTCCCTATCTTTCACTCTCCTTCTCTCTTTCATCCTCTACCTACTCTCTTGACCTCCTCTTCCTATATCTCTCTCTCCCTCTCTCTGCCTAGCTGTATCCTCCTAGCGCTCTCTCTCTCTCTCTCTCTCTCTCTATCTTTCCTATTCTTACTCTCCTAACCTCCCCCATCCGTGGGAAGCCGCTGTGTTGTGCGCATGTCATCGATGAGTCAATTTGTGGAGGCAGCACACGCATGCACGCACACACAAACACACACGCACAAATAAACACACACTCACACATCTCCGAGCATCTGTTTAAGGCCATCTCTGAGAGACGCAGCACCAGCAAGAAGAGCGCGTTAGGAGAGGACAGGAGACGTGACGCGCGGATGAAGAGAGGGAGATAGACACTCGCCGATAGAGAAATACAAAGGAAAAGAGAGGAAGAAAACGGAAGGAAATAAGCCACTCAACAAGATAAAGGGGATATTGGAAGAAGAAAGAGTGAGCAGAGAGAGAGAGAGAGAGAAGAGAAACGGCAACAAAGCGCGAAGAGCAGCCAGTCGCGAGGAGCTGCTTCCAGGAGCCGCTTGCAGAGATGCGAGCGCGTCACGTCTGTCAGCGTTCTGGACGCTCTGCGCTGTAGGAAACAGCCGACATTCAACAGCCCGGGACTCAACACGTGTGCTCGGGTTTGCGTGTACGTGTGTGTGTGTGCGCGCGCGCCTAGCGCACTGGTGTATACAGGTGTGCTTCTATATGGGAGAGGATGGCCAGTGCTCAGCCGGGGGTCCACGCTCTGAAACTCCAGACCCCCTGCGTTGGCAGCGCGTTGAGGAGTGGAAGCAACTTCACCAAATGGGACGAGGTGAGTGAGCGAGAGGTACTGACCACGTATGGGTTGAACATTTTTAATTGTTGTTTTGTATTTTTTAAAGGTGAAGCTACGTAATTGGCGTGTGTAGCGTGTTTTTTTATCTTTATCTTTTTTTACGATTGTTATACAACGACGCTCAATGATCCAATGGATTGTTCAGCTGACCAAACGAGACTGAGTGAGTGAATTTCAGTGGATTGAAAAGCAAGCGAGGCGTGTGTTGCCATGAAATATTATCAAAAGCGTTGACTATTTTTTATTGGTTGACTTATATTCTAAAAAACAAACAGTAAGAGAGAAAAGAGGAGAGCATGTTGTTCAAAAGGGTGTTTTATAATTGTCTACCTGTGTGTGTGTGTGTGTGTGTGTGTGTGTGCGTGCGTGCGTGCGTGCGTGCGGCTATGCTGAAGTGCAGTGCTTTGAGAAGGAGAAATGTGCCCAACAGTTGCTATGGTAACTGCCATGGTTGCGACCACATTAACAAGCTGATGTTCTTGTGAAGGAACGGATGTTTTTGCCTGCGATGATGCGCATGAATAGGCGTGTATGTGTGTAACATATTGTTAATCGCGTGTGTATGTGCGTGCGTGTGCGTGCGTGCGTGTGCGTGCGTGTGTGTGTGTGTGTGTGTTCAGTATAGTGAGAGATGTGTGAGTGTTGCGCTACATGTACATATCTCGCGTATGATTGGTTGAAAGACAGTCCCGCCATGGTTTAAGTGCCGTTAAAGCAGCTGTGGATTATGGAGAAAAAATTAATTGGTTGCTATGCCAACCTTCAGAAAACTAGGCAGCCAGTTAGCCATCTGTCCTGCCTCTTGTGTTCCTCTGTATCTCCAAATGGAATGACTGTGTAGTGGAAATTGTTCTTTATCTAATAACACAGTTTGTTAGTTCCTGTTGAATGTATACCTTCCAGGAAATGTAGTCGATTTCCTGTAAGATATATAGATATAATGAATGTGATTGCGTACCACATAGCTGCATACAAGTTTAAGAAGAATGCATGCTTGGGAATTACAATACAATACCAATACAATGCCATGTTTCGTACCATCTAGTCCATGTATGTGGCTTCAATACACTAAGCGAATGTATGGCACATACCCAAAAATTATTGTTAGCTGTCACACTATGGTCTTTATGGTCATCGCAACAGGACTATCATCGCAACTACTTTGGGAGTTACTACAACCTGTGTGTGTGTGTGTGTCTGTGTGTCTGTGTGGGTATTTGCATTTGCATTTGCATGTGTATCAGCCTGTCAGTTTCAATTGCGTAGTAAGCCATGCAGATACAGAGATAGAGGTTTAGTGGCTGTAGCAAATTAGATAGCTATTGGAGGTTGTCATGACCACAAACAGACCTTTTACATGCTGCGTGAGAATGAGAACTACCTTGTGTGTGTGCATGCACTGTGTGTGTGCGCGTGTGTGTGCGCGTGAGTGTGTGCATGTGTGTGTGCGTGTGTGTGTGTGTGTGCGTGTGTGTGTGTGTGTCGGTGGGTTGGTGGGGGAGAGTGCACAAGAGAGTATGTCGGTCCCGATTAGCCAAGTAATATACGTCCAGTGTTAGTTAACTTAGATAACTCGTCGTCATGACAATCAGATGCGTGCAAACTACTCCAGCCCTGCAAGACTGTGCTTTTGTGTGTGTGTGTGCGTGTGTGTGTGTGTGTAGGTTCATGCTGCTTCATTTCATTTCAAATATCTATATGTGAATATGTGAGCATATTCTCCTCTCTCCGTTCAGGATCTGTCTACGGTTACCCCTGTCACACTCCATGTAGATCCAAATGGATTCTACTTGTACTGGACTGACCAGAACAAGGTAAAACACACACACACACACACACACATACACGTGCGCGCACATGCACATTTGCACATACATACACATACACATACATACACACACATAGATCCAGTGGTTACTGCCTCTTTCTGACATTTAAGTAGTTCTCCGAACAGACACACGAGACCTCCAACAAACCTCCTATGCATAATTGATCAAGAGCAGTAATTAGAGATCTATCATTGGTATTACAATTACGGCTGTCGTTAGAAAACACTTAAATTCATTAAAATTGAAAATTGATTGCATTTATATAGCGCTTTTATCCAAAGCGCTTTACATTGCCTCACATTCACCCATTCATACACCGACGTCGGTGTCAACCATGCAAGGCAACAGCTAGCTGGTCGGGAGCAGTTAGGGTTAGGTGTCTTGCTCAGGGACACCTCAACAATTAGCTAGGTGAAGCCAGGGATCGAACCAGCAACCTTCCGGTTGCCAGACAACCGCTCTACCTCCGGAGCCACTGCCCTTGTGTGTAAATACAGGAGTAAGACACGAGTGCATCATACCATACATCATTTGACGCACACGCGAACCGCGCCTACACACAGACGAATGTGAATGCACATGCACACGTCTACACAAATATATCCAATGTCTTTCCAGGGGTCCTAACTCCCGCGCAGGGGGCAGGAGGAAGCATTTAACCTGTCAGATGAACTGGCAGTGTGTGTGTGTGTGTGTGTGTGTGCATGAGTGTGTGTGTGTTTGTGAGAGAGAGAGAGAGAGAGAGGGAGAGAGAGAGAGAGAGAGAAGGAGCGAGTGACTGTGTTGTATGAGTGTGTATGTGTTTAAGCTGGAGGTGAGCACTGTATTGTAAGAAACATTCTCGGTCTCTGATCTTCAGGAGACTGAACTTCTGGACCTGACTCTTGTGAAAGATGTCAGAACAGGCCGAAGCACGAGAACACCCAAGGTACCGCCGCCACGCGTTCATCTCTCAGCTCCGCTGTTTATTATGTCCGATTTTGATTCAGGTGCCGAATCAGAATTTTGTGTTGTCCAATAGGAGGCCAAGCTGCGTGAGCTGCTGGATGTGGGGAACCTGGTTGGTAGGCTGGAGAACCGCATGGTAACCGTGGTTACGGCTTCAGACCTCGTTAATGTCAACCAGCTGAACTTCATCGCTTCGCAGGAGGATGAAGCTAAGGTGCAAAAACACTGTCATGTTTAGTATATGATGATGATGACGATGATGATGCTGGTGATGATGATGATGATGATGATGATGATGATGATGATGATGTCATAATGATGTATTCGTATGAGCATGGAGCTGGTGTGAATGGTCCACGTGATGATGAACATGTGTTTGTCATCTCTGAAGGTGTGGTGTGAGGAACTCTTTGCTCTGTCTTCCAACCTTCTGAGCCACAATCTCAATAGAGACCACAGCCTCCTCAAGGCGTGAGTATATGCACACACAAGTACGCAGCTATCAAACACATACATACAATGACACACACTCCTGCATACGCTACACAACACACACACACACACACACACACACAACAACATAAATACAAATACTGTATATGCAATGAGCATGTTTGAAGCTGGACCAATTTAAATGACAGTATGTTAGTGAAGACTGGTATCATTCTTTTGTCACTCTTTGGATTAGCAGACAACAAAATGTCCCTGTTTTATGGTCCAATATATAAAATATATGAAAATATTTGGTATTCTAGAAGAAACGGCCACATTATGAACAAGGAAAGGAACAAGATATGACATCCTTATGCTGTGGGGTTACTAAGATACTAAGACCAAGTATAAATCCCAAATCTGAAATACAAATGGGAACTTTGTACCATATTAATTAAGTACAAAAGAAAATACTGGGCTTTTATTGTGAAAACCAAACTGAATCCTGAATCCTGAATCCAAACGTTGGACCTCCTTACTTCCAGATATGTGAAGCTGACTCTCCAGCCAAACTCAGAAGGCAAAATCCCTGTCAAGAAGTGAGTTCCTATTGGCTGTTAGTTCTTGGTGTTGCAACACCTCAACGCTGTTCATTGTGGTGTTGCATTTTCCTGATTTGTCGACATGTCAGCTTGCGCTTGTTGTTCGCAGCATCGTTCGCCTGTTCTCCTCGGACAGGAAGAGAGTAGAGAATGCCCTGGAGAGCTGCAGGTTGCCATATGGACGGGTAAACACCAAACCTTTTCTAACGTTCACCAGCATACTGTATGAGGAATAGAAAAGAGACGTACGTGCATATGAGTGAATAGTTAGTGACGAAAGCTAATCTCTCGTGAGACACGTTATTTGATGTAATGGAGCATGCTATGGGAAGACACGTTGTGGGGGGTGATCGGGGCTCAGATTGTCGTGTTGTGTGGAGGCTCTTAAGACTCGCGATTTCACCACCCCCTGCGTACACGCAACAGGTTTGATATTATCTTATTAGCATTTTCACATGACAATATAACATATTTGTGTGTTTTGCATTTCTGAAAGGGTGACAGTATTAAACTCGAAGAATTTTCACCAGAAGTCTACCGCAGTTTCCTGGAGAATCTTTGTCCACGGCCGGAACTCACCAGTGTATTCAAACTACAGTAAGATAGCCCCCTGTGCTACCAACACATTAACAGTGTGTTGATCATACTGCTACCAAAACACTGTTACATTTACATTACATTTACATTTAGAGCATTTGGCGGACGCTTTTATCCAAAGCGACTTACATACAAAAGTAACACATTTGAAAGAGGGAGACAACAATATATCGCTGAAGGTAGAGTGCAATTAGAATAGAACAAGTTACAAGCATTCCTGGTTGCCAGGTCAATAGAGCAAGTTTACAAACTTTTGTTGCTAGGTTGGCTCCTTACTGTACAACAGCAGGTAGCCAGGATAAGATGCTACACAAGCTAAGTTATATTTCAAGTGCCGGGACATACCAGCGTACAAGATCCTACAAAGAGCCAAGACATACAAATATGGAAGTGCTAAGGATCCAGGAGGTGTGGGGTTAAAGTTGATCGGGTAGGGGTGGGAGAGGGTTGGGGAGGAAAGGTGGGCAGGAGGTGAAGCTGTTACATCATACTGTTACATTATGATGTCAAACTGTTACCAAAACACTGTTACATCATACTGTTCAAACTACAGTAAGATAGCCCCCTGTGCTGCCAACACATTAACAGTGTGTTGATCATCCTGTTACATTATGATGTGACACTGCTACTGAGACACTGTTACATCATACTGTCACAATATGATGTCACACTGCTACCAAAACAATGTTACGTCATACTGGTACATTATGATGTCACACTGCTACTGAGACACTGTTACATCATACTGTCACAATATGATGTCAC
>OMKP01079851.1:0-20447 GCA_900302375.1 Bathygadus melanobranchus
AGTGAAGGAACCTGCCCAGGTGAAAGAACCTGCCCAGGTGAAGGAACCTACCCAGGTCAAGGAACCTGTGGAGGTGAAGGAACCTGCCCAGGTGAAGGAACCTACCCAGGTGAAGGAACCTGTGGAGGTGAAGGAACCTGCCCAGGTGAAGGAACCTGCCCAGCTGAGGGAACCTGCCCAGGTGAAGGAACCTGTGAAGGCCGATATTAAAGAGGATGTTGTGCGTTCTTCTCCTTCTGTTATGGGGCAGGCTACAACTGTCACTTCCACTGCCACAGTTACTCTTAATGTCCCTGAAAACCAACTGGCAAGTTCATCAGGAGTGAAAAAGAAAAAGAAGTCAAAAAAGTCAAAGGCTGCAGCACAGTCATGTCAAAGTAAAGAAACCACAGAATCAAAGACCCCTTCTTCAGATTCAAAATCGCCAGTTTGTGAAACATCCATTGCAAGGCAAGAAACAATAACAGTGACCAATATGTGTAAAGATGTGAGTGGAGAAGGAAATACTCAGGTCCACAAGGAAGTTGTGCTCATCGCAGAAAGTACAGTGGAGCAGAATGTGCGTCAGGAAACGGTTAAGGTTGAAAAGCAAGTAAAGACCCAAGTCTTAACATCCAATCAGCAGAAAGCTAAAGAAAGCGGGGATGTACCTAACACAGTGACAAGCAATTCAGAACAAAATAATATTTTTAAGTGCACGCCAGAGACAACAAAGGATTCTCAGAGGCAAGAGGTGCAGTCAATCATCTCGCAAATAGCAGAGCTACAAAAGAAATCTGGAAAGACTAATTCAAAATCGGTGAAAACTCTGCTCAATACGATTCCAGTATGGATCCTGAGTGAAGAGGAGAAATGTGATTTGGAATTATCTGCAATTGAACATAATGTACAAAGGCTTGAAGAAATTGTTTTACATTTACAGAAACTATCAGAGGCTAAACTTTCATTTCTGGATGAAAATTACACACTTGAAAAACACGAATGTGAGTTTATTTGTGAAAAACCGGTCCCTTCACAGAGAATATCAAAGATCAGTATCGGCTCAACCAAAGTTGAGACCGGAACCAAGCAAAATAAATCTAATGAAAGTAGAAAACAGGAAGCCGGTCAGGGAAGGTCATCTGACCTAAGAGCTCCGTCACCCTCACTGAGAACACGCCCACCCTCGCCGACCTTCATCACAATCGAATCCACGCGGAGAACTGACTCACCTCAAACGGTCACCTCATCGCCTATCCTGCTGCACAGACCGGCCACACCCCCCACTCCCCCACCCCGTAGGTCAGATACCCCCACGTCACGCATCACCAGAATAACGCCATCGCCTACTTTTGACCGAGTTGAAAGTTTGGCTCGGCTGAAGGACACAACGGCCAAGCTATCGCGCGGTGTGACGCCACCTCCTATTCTGCAACCCCAGCAGGTGACGGAGAAGAAGTCAGAGATAGTGGAATCTCCTGCATCATTCCACCGGCAAATCAAGATCGAGTCTCAAACCGCGGTGGTCTCAGAGACGTTGGATAAGAAAGCTGAATGTAAGAATGAAAAGAAAGTAGGAAAGGACCATGAACAGGAAAAGCCTGTTGATGAACGACCCATGGCCGATGTAAATCCTGTAAACATAGAAAAGAACACAAATACCGCTGTAGATAAAAGTATACATGCAAATAAAGTAAGTGTGCCTGAGCCAACTCTAGAGGTTGGTTTGTCATTCCAGGACATTGAGCAGGATGCCGTTCTGACTTCAGAGCAAGTGGTCTTATCTGTAAAAGACAAGAAAGTGCTTTTTGAAGAGGCTCAGAAAGCTGAAATAAATAAGACCTACGTGAGGAAGAAACCCATTGATATTCCAGAACGCTTGGGGCCAGAGGTAGAGGACTCTGATATGGGACATGAGGAGAAAGAAATGGATGAGCCTCCCAGGGTGGATTTATCCAGTCTAGTCAACCGATTTGAGATGCCAGAGGAAAGAGTCTACACCAGAAAAGAACCAATAGCATTCTCGGAAGGCTTTGACAATGAGGCAGAAGTCACAGACACCAACGACAAAACAGTGAATATTGACATTCTAGAACAGGAACTGCCCGTGTTTGACATACAGGCAATTAAGAATGTGTTCAAACTGGATGAGCAAAGTTCCTTGCTCAAAGCAGAGAAAAGCCATCAGGAGGTCATGGTATTAAACTCAACAACAGACAGACCCAGGTCTAAGAACCATCAGCGGTCGAGGGAGAGTTCTCGTCGGAACACCCCTGTTCCTTCACATGGGGACGTTGCACACACAGAGTCATCAGAACCAACAGGCTTCTCTGAAACCAGCGTCACCACAGAGCACTTCTCCAACGTCGAACAATTCGGCAACAAGAGAGCGGGAACCAAGACTGTGAAAACGGTCTCTGAATCCTCTGAGAGCGTATCCGACACAAAGGTTCCTTTCTCTTATGCCGATGTAGTCAAACGGAAGGCGGCAAAGCGAACTGAAACCTACGACGAGGCTTCCACGGAGGAACTGCTGAGGAACTTCCACAAGACGTGGACAGAAAGTGAGACAGTCTTTAAGAGTCTGGGCTACAGTGTCACAGAGGAGAAAACATCACAAGTCGTGACGCAACTGACTGAGTCTGAGTCTTCACTAGCTGGTAACTTCTCAGCAGCATGGTGAAAAAAAAACTAATGGCATGGAATAGGAATGGATGGATGTTCTCAGAAAACCATTTGCATATTTTGCATTGCATTGGACTTTTCTGTTGTTGAAACAGTAATTGCTGGGGTGCATTGTCTGAACATTTCCTGGAACTAATAGTGTGCAGAAAAAAGAGACAAATGCTTTTTTGGTCATGAATGGATTAAGACATGTACTTTGTACTTCTTTCAATGGTATCCTTAAATATTAATACCACAATAATAATAATAATTATTATTATTATATAGTAGTGATGATGATGATGATGATTATTATTGTTATTATTGTTAGTAGATGAGAAATGGGCATGAAGGCTTTTGGAGGGTAATTAGTTTGTTAGTTCGTTGTCATCATTTTTGCTTTATATCGCAGATTTATAACAGCTATGTGTGAAAATGTCAAGTCTAGCATTGTGACCTTTGCATCTGCTTGACATTGTGAAGAAATGTGCATGCCGTGGATGGTAACTGAAACAACGCGCTGAACGTGTGTTTCCTCTCTTTATAAAAGGTTCACGTTCCGAGGTCAGAGCTATGTACAATCTGTCGGAGGAGGGTGTACCCCATGGATGCGCTGATAATGGACAGAAAAAAGTACCATAAATCCTGCTTCTGCTGTGAACACTGCTCCAGTATATTAAGGTAAATGCGCCACCTCGTCTGCATATAATCAAATAGAAGGTGTTGCAATATTTAAAATGTGTTAAACAAATTCTTAAAGCATACCGTTTATACATTTGACCAATTTCGGTTACCTTTCCTTTAATCAAGTAGTGTATCATTGTTTAAATCTAATTATTGAATTTCTGTGATTCTGTGTTTTTATTTCTTGTTTTCCTTGTTAAGCATTTTATTGCAGTTTTGTGACAAAAACGTGATATAAATAAAGTTTGATTGATTCATACTGTGGTTAAGTTTAACAGCATTTTAGCTTGTTCCATGATGTAATGTTTTTTTTCAGCCTTGGGAACTCTATCTCTCTCCATGGACATTTGTACTGCCTGGTCCATTATAAACAGCTTCTCAAGTCCAAGGGGAACGTTGACGGGCTTGGGCAGCCTTCTGTCCCTCTCCGCTCTCCAGACCAAGCTGAATGGAGATACTCAGTCAGCAGTCTGGATTCAGCACATTTATTGGATGACACCAAACCAAACGCAAGTAAGATGTCTGTGATTTGGCCCCCACAAGCAGACCCCCCAATGAAAGGCTTCAAAATGGAGGAAGACATTCAGCTCACCAAACCACAATGGCCCCCTCCAGATAACGCCCCCAAGTCCCCCAAGCACCAGCACAGAAAAGCGGTCCCCAGAAGTGTAATTTGAAAGGGGCTAGATCTTCCAGATAGATTTGACAATAAATAAAAACAGTTGGAGTAAGCAGGGGACAGTGAGGTTTAATAGTTAAGCTACTGTGATGGTAAAAGCAGAGAAAATGCGCTAGAAGGTAATATGGTTAAGTGTTAGAGAAAAGAACATGGACGGAAGACGGAAGTGAGAGGACAAATTGTACATAAATGTAAATTGTGTGCAAATGGGAAAAGTAAAGTGTGAGGTAAGTGCTATAGGGTTAGAAAGTAGAATATAAGTAATGGAAAATAAATGTAGATATACAATGGAATGCTGCAATTTAACAAACACATAGCTGACTTATTGACCTAATTATGCAAAATATATTACAATTGGTTTCCACCTGTCAGTATAGTAGCATAGCATACCGTAACATGTAATATAATGTAGAAGTTTAAATCAACTGTAAATCGCCAGCGATTTAACAGTGTATCGTGTGAGCTTATATAGTGTTGTTTACAGTCTGTTTAGGGAAACACTTGAGTCAAACCATTTGTTTGTAAGCTAACATTACTTCTTACACAGACATGACAGATTAAACATAGACTATTAACACAGAAAACCTGCCAACTTTCTAAATTAATAGTTTGTCATTATTTGAATTTAAATTAGCAGTTTACCTCAGGCGAGGCAGAGAACAATCAAGGTTGAAAACAGGAACTTTTCATAATTTCAACAGGCTATAATCAATGTTTAAAATTCATGATGTTGTTCCAACAGGACGGATATTTCCAGGCCAGTATCTTTGTAGGCATAGTTCAACAAGGTAACAGGGAATTCATATATTGTATAATACATAATTTAATGATGACTAATTAATTTGACCCATAATTCATAATGGATATGAATGATTCGACAATACCCTGTGATTTGTTGAATCTTCTTGACCTGCCATCCACCAGGCTGAACATGCTATTTGATCTAAGCCCTATTTTAAACCCTTCAATACATTTCTGAGTTTTTCTCTTGTAAAAAAAAGTTTTTGGAGAGAGTGGCAATTTCAATCTAATCTCTTGTTTTGTTTTATTGTGTCTGGTTTTTTCTCTGTCGACATTTTTACATTAGCATTTTTCTAGCACCTGGTGTGCAACCTAGTAAAAATGATCTTGGAAATATTGTATTTATAATATATACCGTATATACTATTTCCAATAAATTGGTAATAATAATAATAATAATAATACTGTATGTTTTGGACATTTTTATCCTATTTTAAACAACAACATTTTTGCATTGAATATTTGTATTAACCTGTACACAAATTCCTGATTCTGTGATGCTGTCAGGCTGGTTCAGTTTCGATACTTGTTAATTCAAAGGCAATAAAATAATTGATTCTCAAATGGATTCTTGATTTCACATGTATGACAATGGCAAACCTTTATACACAGTACAGGCCGCAAACGTTACCACAAGCATAAAATGGGCTAAACTAAGGTGATAATTAAAGTCTGTGTAAAGTAAATTCAGTGCCAGGGCAACGGTCCTGCAGGGGCCGGGAAGGACGCCTCTGAAGGTGAAAGGAAAATTCACAGCCACTCTCAACAAGAACAATAACAGCACCAAGTGGGTGTGCTGAAGCTGGGGCACAGATTTTTCCCCTCTCAATGCCCAGACACATCTCCCTCCCTCTGCATGACCCATATCCTGGAGGCATCCTGCATCCTGACCCTGACGAGCGCCATGAAAGCCATGATGGAGCCCAATAACGTCAGTGAGGTGAGACGTTTTCTGGGGATCACCATGGGAAATTCCTGCCTCACCTGGCCGAAAAAATGCATCCTCTCAGAGACCTACTGAAGAAGTCAAACATACTGGCTTGGGGGTCACAACAGCAGCAGGCCTTTGATAACATCAGAGAAGAACTCCAGGGCTAGCGCTGTATGACCCAAACACTGAAATGCTAGTTTCGGCTGGGCAGGATGGGCGCTGTGCTTCTCCAGCGGCAAGCAGTCGCAGAGTGGAAACCTGTGGCTTATGCCTCAAGAGCTCTCAGCAGCACCGAACAGCGATGCACCCAGATTGAAAAGGATGTTTGCAGAGTTCCTCATCAGGAATAGTTTCCATATCGAAACTGATTATAAGCTTCTGGTTCCTCTGCTGGGCTCAAAGAGCTTTGATGAACTCACACCGTGCATACAGCGTTTACGCATGCGACTAATGAGATTTTCTGACACCGTATCACTTGTGGCCAGCAAAGACATTGCGACTGCGGATGTGCTGATCTCCTGCCTGTAACACAGCAGAGGGGCTGCGAGAGGAATACATCATTTTGTATGTTGACTCTGTCCATAGCAAGCCTGCCAGCTACAGAAAACGGGCTTAGACAAAGGACAGGACGGGACAGGAAAGGAGGTGGAAAGCCTCTGGCCTCCCTCAGGTCGTCATCTGTGACCTCTATAAATATAATAGACGTTTTGTGATGTAGATATATGTTTTTGCATTGCAGGATATGATGTTGTTGCAGTGGAGGAATCAAATCTTGTAGGCCTATTTTATGTTTGGAAGGTTTTAATATCACAATCACTATCCTCAAAAATCAACTTCTTAAAAGTAAATTCATATTGTCATATTGTTTTATTTAAGGACAATTTAAGCACATTTATATGGTTTGTATGGTATTTTATCACAATAAATATATAACCTGCAATTATGAGACTATATTAGACTTTATAGATTAAAGGAAAGCAAACAGTAAGGCTAATACCTTTCCTACTATTGAAAGGTGCTATATAAAGTTATTATTATTATTATTATTATGCAATTTCTAGAATACACATACGAAGAACTCCAATTCAGTCACTCCAATATAATATCAATTACACATTTATTATAGATAGGATTGCACTTGACAACGTTACATCTCATCCATTATACATTGCGTTGATACTTTAAGAAGAGGGAGAAGCACAACTGATAGTAAAATACTCTGTTCTATCTAGAGCTAGCATGCCGTTAGCTCTACATATGTAGTTCTATGTAACAGCTATGTAATAGCTATGTAATAGGTCCAATAGCTCCTAGCCACGACGTTGCATAAGGGATTAATGTGTGTACGAATTACATGATAGTTGGGAGGGTTAGACTGAGTGATCGTCTGGAGGAGCGATCTCTGCACATTCTCGCACAGCGTCAGTCAACCTTGCTTACACGGTCCAGGGGAGTCCGCCTGTCCTCTAAACTGATTGGCTGAGAGTTCATCGGATTACACTGTGATTGGACGGCCCTCTCGTCAAGCGATGCGTCAGCTCATTGCGCTACCATCAAGTGCAAGCGAGTCAGACCGTGCTTTAGGATGCTGAGCCAGACACCTCTGTATCATCTGTATCATCAGCACCACAAGTCCCACTCGGATGGGCACACTGAACGAGGTAGGCGTTTAAAGACATTGCCTTGTTTTGTTGTTGTTGTAGTTGTAGTTGTAGTGACTAATATATTGTTTGGAGCGAGGAGGAACCAAGGGGAATTGTGTATCACAAGCCCGTATCCTTGGGTGTCGGGTTGTCCTTTTGGATTTGTTCCGCACAACATTTGTGCTGTCGGCCGTGTACTGCTCTGATGTCGTCCGCATGTCCACAATGGTCATTTACAACATCGATATTTTCCTCGTGAAAATGATGGATGATATGCTAAGAAATATGTTGTCCCAGACAGGCCCGGGCTGTGGACGAGAGAAAGGGAAGTTAAGCAGACTAACCAACTTGAAAGCTATATCTTGGATGTGGAACAATTAACTTTAACATCTGGCCATCCTGTAGAAGTCCTGTAGGCTAATATAATAATAACAATGATAATGTCATAGGCTGAGTGTATCATTGTCTTTTTACCTTTTCAGGGTTATGTGACAATTCAAATTAGAATTCATAATCCATCATGTTCAATGAATTGCTGTTTTAAAAATAAAAACATCTACATTTCACTTTAAACGTCTTACCAAGAGCACAGCACAGTACTTATATGTGCTCATACTGTGCTCATTATAATACAGTATATTGTATATTATATACATGTCCAACCCTATCCTTGTTTAACCCTAACTCTGTCTAACCCTAACTCTGTCTAACCCTAACCCTGTCTAACCCTAACCCTGTCTAACCCTAACTCTGTCCAACCCTAACCCTTACTAGCAGTCAATATATTGAGGGCTCTTCTGCAAGCTTTCCCCTAGTGTGATTAGTCTGGTTGAGTGTGAACTTCTTAATCCCTGGATTAGCTATACAGGTTGCATGTCAGGTATTAACTCCATATGTGTTCATCAGCAACATATGTATTTGGAAGTCATTCTATTCTATTCGGCTTGGTTGTTAGTTGGTTTTCCATGTGGCCCATGTGTGATAGATAAAAATCTAGATAATAGTTCAAGCAAAATGTGAAGTAGCCTACTGCCAAGATGTAAGACAGTACAATACTAATCTTCCTCATTCAAGTCCAGCCTTTCTTGTTACGTTCATCTTCCAGTCCACATGGCAACATACAGTATATCCTGTGTGTCTAACCATATCTCTATCTAACACTAACCCAGTCTAACCCTAACCCTGTCTAAACCTAACTCTGTCTAAACCTAACTCCATCTAACCCTAACCCTAACTCTGTCTAACCCTAACTCTGTCTAACCCTAACCCTGTCTAACCCTAACTCTATCTAAACCTAACTCCATCTAACCCTATCTAACCCTAACCCTTTCTAACCCTAACTCTGTACTCTACCTCTATCTAACCCTAACCCTGTCTAACCCTAACTCTGTCCAACCCTATCCCTTACTAGCAGTCAGTATATTGATGGCTCTTCTGCAGTCTTTCTGGTATCGCATTTCCTCTAGTGTGATTAGTCTGGTTGAGTGTGAACTTCTTAATCCCTGGATTAGCTATACAGGGTGCATGCCAGGTATTAACTCCATATGTGTTCATCAGCAACATATGTATTTGGAAGTCATTATATTGTATTCAGCTTGGTTGTTAGTTGGTTTTCCTTGTGTGATCTTCACAGCTCTTCGTATAGGTTCTGAACACAGAAGTGTGTGATTTGGTCTTTTTTTTGACGCGCACAATATATATATATATTTCCTCGTCAAAAGAAAATTGTTTTTTTTAATGTACACTAATTCTCCTTCTAGTGCTTATCATCATCACATCGTATGTTAGAAATAGCAGTGAATCCTTACAAACATTTTTATTTCATTCTAGTGTTATGTTCTTTTGAGTCCAACATAAAAACCTAAAAACAGTGTGACTGTATAATCCAGAGGGTTATAATGGGTAAATCATAAATAAGGGTTAGTGGTTAATGAACAAAAGAAAATCAAACAGTATTCTGAACACTGTTCTGAAGAGGGGAGTTAAATAAATGATTGACTGGTGAGGAGATAATTATAATCCTCAACCCACATCAGTTTGTTTAACTGCAGAACATGAACCACAACAAGCAGATGTTTGATTTGTTTTAATGTGTTCACTTCAGGACTGCTCTCATCTCCATATAGTCCTTCGTCTAATACCCCAAATGTGTCATAATTAGGCTGTCGTCGTAATAACATACATTTACTGACGTCTGTCCCACAAAGTTAATTATTATTGTTATAATTATTAATAATTATGAATAATTAATTTAGTTACAGGACCTACGTTTATTTTCAGATCATTATTTCAAGAGGATGTGTTACCAGAAAATGTTCTTTTTTTCTCTTTACCCTTGCAGCTAATTGAATCCATCAAAAAACCCGACCCAACAGTTTCTCGATTTTCATTTCATTTATTGATTTATTGTCATCTTCGTCAGGCTTCGAGCAACGTCTCCCTCGGTGTTTAACTTTGTGTTAATGTTAATCCACTGGGAAAGTAAACTGGCCGTTTGTAGCAGACTTCTGCTCCCACACATGTCTGCTCCTTCGGTCCACTTGGATGTCACTGAAAAGACCAGGACTCACATCACTATGCGTCACGTCCATGCTCAAAAGAACAAATAGATTTCTATGAATGAATGCAGTTTTCCAATTCTTTCTTGAGTTAGTAATCATAGGAAATTCACATACAAGGACAACACATGTAACATTCCAGGGGGTGTATTGTATCGACTGGATATTAGCACCACTGCTCTACAGGAATAACAATACAGATTCGATATTAATCAGTACCTGACATTTTTCCGATATTATTTAATTAGGAAGTTGGAGAAAATGTAATTAGACTCACTATCCATTCACCATAAACTGCATATGTGTGTTTCTGTGTGACGATAAAGCTAATTTTACAACCAATAACACACTTTTATTGTATTTTTGTTTTCTATGCCCCTTCATAAAAACAAACGGAAACACCACAGACACTTGGCAGCGGTTTATCTTCTCCTGCTTTTATGAGACTGACTGAGAAAAACCATTTGATCCCGTTGATGCCTGCTTTTTGCATTACAAAAGGAAAGAAACCCTCTTGTTTTAGGCCTTTGAAGTCTGACTGGGTTCCCTTTGACCAGTCCTGATATCGTACCTGGGAACCCCACTACCTCCAGAAACCTCCAGACTATATTCAATAGTCAAACTATTGAAAGTCAAACTTTGCTTGGAGTAAAATACTGTCCTTAATCAATAGGTTTCACATTGAGGGATGCAGCAATTAATAAACAAAGTTTTCCTGGTTTCTAGGTCACACTTTGGAAATTGACAACAGAAGGGGCCTTTGTTTTGCTTTGGTTCTTTTCTATTGGTTTCTATCTACTTTTATTTGGCAACACAAGAGTGCAAACAAACCAAAGTATGTTTGGCTGACGGTCTTGTATTGGTGACTGTGTATTGATCCATGCATCTCTACTGTTATGAACATAACGCCTCCCAAGAGTTTCTGTGTATGAACCGATTAAGCTATTCAGCAAAATACAAATGGATACAGAAATGTCTTAATGTTGTTTACATTTGTGTCTATTTTGTTACATTAATATTCATAGGCATTGTTTATGTTTTCATTGTTTTACATTGAGTACACCCAAAAGGGAACTTATTTTTAGAATAGATTCCACACATTTAAATCCAAACATTTGAAGCCTTCTCGCCTCACTTTCACAGCATATGATTTAAGTGGTCCTCATAAATCAAATGTAAAGTGTGCCTTTTCCCCCTTGCTCCCTCCAAGCTCTGCTATTGTTTCTCTGAGAGACCCATTACTAGCTAGTCCTCGTCAGACGGACATTAATGTTAACATTATCTTTCTCTTTTATTGTTGTCCTCATCAGTCGGACATGAACATTATCTTTCTCTGTTAATGTTGTCCTCATCAGATGGACAAGAACATTATCTTTCTCTCTGTTCATTTTGTCCTCGTCAGACAGACATTAACATTATCTCTCTCTGTTAATGTTGTCCTCGTCTGATGGACATTAACATTAACATTATCTTTCTCTCTCTGATAATGTTGTCCTCGTCAGATGGACATTAACATTAACATTATCTTTCTCTCTCCGATAATGTTGTCCTCGTCAGATGGACAGCTTCAGTGTCTTTGTGTCTCGTTTCCACTGTGATACCACTGATGTTCTTGGGCTCATCTTTAAATCTATGACAAAAAAATCTTGAGGATTCCCTCAAACTGAAAAGTCCCAGGGTTACCTGGAATACACTTTGGTTTGAGAAACAAGCATTTTTACAATGTGTTCTCAAGAGGTTTCATGAAAAAAGACTAATCTCAAAATTAGAGACTTAATGAAAAGAGAGAGAGAGAGAGATATTTGAAGATTTGGGAGATTAGAAAGATAAAGAAATGGCATCCAATTCACTGGGAGAATACATCGGGGAATAAAACAGGGCTGTCTGTGGATCTCCACTAAAAGTTTTAGTTCGGTTACTCTGGAGCCAGGTGTGGGGTACATCTAAACATGTAAACTGCTGCTAAAAGGTTTATTGGGGCACATCTGAACATTTAAACTGCTGCTAAAATGTTTAGTGCGGCGACTCTGGAGCCACGGGGGGGGTACATCTAAACATTTTAGCTGCTGCTAAAAGTTTTAGTGTGGCACAGCTGAACATTTAAACTGCTGCTAAAATTTTTAGTGTGGCGAAACTCTGGGGCCACGCGGGGGTATATCTAAATATTTAAATTGCTACCAGGCTACTTGCTAAACTTAAAGCGTTTTCACTCATTAAACATCATCTCATGTGAGCTTGTCTCATCAACTCATTTCAAAATGTCAGTGGTGCGTGGTATTTTAGCTAACAGCTCTGTTGTAAGTAAACCTGGTTTTGTCATTGCTGCATTCACCTTGTTCATATGTGTGCTTGATTTTGTTGTTATTATTGTTATTGCTGTTATTATTAACCGTAGGAGTAGTAGTATGAACTGTATTATTTCATTACTTATTATTAACGTTGGATTTCTACTCATCCAGTAAAATTTTTTATAAAATCTGCCCATAAATGCAGCCCATTTTACAAACATGTTAAATGGGCTGCATTTCTGACCTGTGGCCACTCAGTGCTTTACTATTAGTGCCTCACATTCATACACACATTCATACACCGACAGTGGTGTCGACCATGCAAGGCAACAGCCAGCTGGTTGGGAGCAGTTAGGGTGAGGTGTTTTGCTCAGGGACACCTCAACACTTAGCTAGGTGGAGCCGGGGAGCCAACGAGTAACCCTCAGTTTGCCAAACAACCTGCTCTACCTCCCGAGCCACTGCCACCCGTAAATATGTTTTATACTATGCTTGTTATCACTCTATGAATATGAATGGTTTCAAATAAATATTTTGTTGTTGGAAAAGTAGAAACAGGATAAAAAAACAACATCATTGTATTAACAAACCAATAAGTAAATGGACTGCATTTATATAGCGCTTTTATCCAAAGCGCTTTACATTTGCCTCACATTCATACACCAACGGCGGTGTCAAACATGCAAGGTAACAACCAGCTCGTCGGGAGCAGTTAGGGTAAGGTGTCTTGCTCAGGGACACCTCCACAATTAGCTAGGCACCAGCAACCTTCCGGTTGCCAGACAACTGCTCTACCCCCTGAGCTACTGTCGCATAGGATTGGTGTAAAACGGTATATAAAGGTCCTCTATGTTGGTAGCATCAACCTTTCCTTTTCAGTGTGAGATGGTAAAGTAATTTGCCTTATCCTAGTGTTAAAGTGAATATAAAGGGAATATGTCATGAAGGAGCAATTAGAGGCTAGGCTGATGTGTACAGGTCGGCTGTGGACACGTCTGATCACTTCCTGTGTGAGACTGCATTATGCATCAGTGTAGTCCAATGTTCCAGAAAAACAATGTCCCCATGAAACAAAATAGCACATATCTGGTGAGACACAGCTGATTTGGTAAAACGAGCATTGATAGAAACGGCCAAAAGAGCAGCGGTATTTGGAGTCTCTCAGCACCTGTTTTCAGTTCTCTGTGGTCAATGAAATGAGTACACAATTGACCACAACAATTGACTATAAATGTCAATGATTTGCTTGTTTATTTGTCAATTTGTGGCCCCGGGATATGTTCTCCTCCAAGACTGGAATCAGCCCAAGATGTTTTGGCAGTCAACAGTGATCACTACAGAACAGTCGACAGGGATCACTACAGAACAGTCGACAGTGATCACTACAGAACAGTCGACAGTGATCACTACAGAACAGTCGACAGGGATCACTACAGAACAGTCAACAAGTAATCACTACAGAACAGTCGACAGGGATCACTACAGAACAGTCGACAGGGATCACTACAGAACAGTCGACAGGGATCACTACAGAACAGTCGACAGTGATCACTACAGAACAGTCGACAGGGATCACTACAGAACAGTCGACAGGGATCACTACAGAACAGTCGACAGGGATCACTACAGAACAGTCGACAGGGATCACTACAGAACAATCGACAGGGATCACTACAGAACAGTCGACAGGGATCACTACAGAACAGCAGTAGTGCCCCAGGAATACAAAAATAGATTAGATGCAATATGATGAAAAATATTTTTTTGTATATTTTACAAAATGTGCATAGCATCATCCAAAGCAAATACAAACAACAAATTACATCTCAGCAGGTTTTGATGAGATGCCTTAAGTGTTTTCCATGATTCTATTGTCCTCGCGGTCATCCTTGACGATAAGCAGCCTTCAAATTAGCCTTGAGAGAAAAGGGAATCTTGTTTCAGATTCATTTTGCTCTTGTGTCAGTTGTTAACTTGACTTCCTCTTATGCTAAGCCAGGCTCTCCATGTTTCCTTCTTTCGAAAAAAAATGTAAACTCTTGTTGATCTTACCTTACGAAATACAATTGTAGAAATATGTTGTATCTAACGCTAAACCAGACATTGGATAATTGCTTCAATTAGCAGAGGATGACAAGAAACGATAGAAGCAGATGAGCTCTCGGTGTAGAGGAGACATGCTTGTAGAAAAATTGACATGTTTTAGTCGTAGGTCCATTAGCTGTGATATGAGACAAGATGAAAGGCCTGCAGCGGGCGGCTGCACCAGGGGGCTGTGTTCCTCAGTATTGAGACAGAAAGCTAGAGGCTTTCATGTTTTTACCTCCAAGCCAGCCAAGGAATCATTATTTTATCTTGTAAACGGGATCATTTGATGTAAAATCAGGGTTTCATGTAGGGACGTGTATCGGCAGGGACCTCACGATGCAATATTACATTGATTTTGGAGTGCCTGTATGATATGTATTGCGATTCTGGAAATATTGTGTGTGAATTTAACTTTTGTGTGGTTTAATGTATGGGTTTTGGGTTCAGGTTCCTACTAGTCCATCAGTGTTTGGCAGTGTTTTGTAAATGAATGTGACAGAACGTAGTTGCATGTTGACTATTGGTGAATACATAGTATAATTCCCTCTGTAAGACAGTACCAATAATTTGCTCCCTCTACGATAACATTTATGTTTCAGGTTTAAAAAAACCTGAAACATCAAGGCTGTGAGGGCGCCAGTAGCTCAGGGGGTAGAGCGGTTGTCCTGGAAGGTTGCTGGTTCGATCCCCGGCTCCGCCTAGCTAATTGTTGAGGTGTCCCTGAGCAAGACACCTAACCCTAACTGCTCCAGACGAGCTGGTTGTTGCCTTGCATGGTTGACACCGCCGTCGGTGTATGAATGGGTGAATGTGAGGCAAATGTAAAGCACTTTGGATAAAAGCGCTATATAAATGCAGTCCATTTACCAATTGAAAAAAGATTTTTGAGTCAACCTGATGTTAAAAGTAGTAAGAAAGAGTTACGATTCTCACATTAATCGTTTTTTTAGTCTAACCATTTTAGAGGAAAACAAACAGACACTGCTCATATATATGCCCACTACCCAACACTTCACAATAATATGAACTACATTTCCTTTATTCCGGGATGCCTGCGGATGACCTACACTAGAGTGTGGTCCCGTCATGAAGCAGTAGTTTAAAGTTAATATAATATATTGTAATATTTTCTAAAGGTTCTGATGTTGGGACAAGAAATCCTGGGAGATGAGATCATACTGGCAGCCTGATGACATAACGGGGGCTCCTTTGTTAGCGAGGACTTGAAAGGAGAGGCTAGGGAATCGATGATTAAATGACCCCGTCAGTCCGATTAAGACTACTTCTGTGTTCTCCAAGCAGGTTAAGGTTCCTGCATTCTGCTGCCTCCAGTTCCCCTGGGTAGGTATAAGTAGGTGTAAGTATAGGACAGCTGGGCTTTAGATATAGACATCTAAAGTCTGATTTGACAGGCTGGGGTGTTGGTAGTCAGCGATGGTGGAACTATGGTGGAGCTTCATTTTACATTGCAGTAGAATAGAATCTCTTCAGTATTACACAATACATACGCGTTGTATTTTAGTTTTAGTACAAAAAAGTAGATATGCGTCTGCTTACTGTTCATGTATTGTTCATATCAGTTTTTGGGAATGTTTTGCATATTTCCAGGTAACACCAGCATATCTCTGTATTGTTTTAACGCTACAGGTTAGGGTTAAAGCAGTACAACCGTTAAAACAGTTGGAGACAAGGCTGTGAGTCTGTGCTTTGTTACTGCAGGTAAACCTAAATGGAGCCGAACGTGTGGATTTGAGGCAATATTTACTCTGTCGGTCTCCACATTTCTTCTCATTCATCATCTCGGGCTGGACTGAATCTGTCGGCTCTACTCTCTTCATGGAGCTCTCGCTCTCTCTCTCTCTCTCTCTCTCGCTCTCTTCATGGAGCTCTCGCTCTCTCTCTCTCTACTCTCTTCATGGAGCTCTCGCTCTCTCTCTCTCGCTCTCGTGCTCACTCTCTCTCTCTCTCTACTCCTCATGGAGCTCTCTCTCTCTACATCCCATGGAGTTCTCGCTCTCTCGCTCACTCTCTCTCTCTCTCTCTCTCTACTCCTCATGGAGCTCTCTTTCTCTACATCCCATGGAGCTCTCTCTCTACTCCTCATGGAGCTCTCTCTCTCTCTACTCCTCATGGGGCTCTCTCTCTCTACTCCTCATGGAGCTCTCTCTCACTCTCTCTACTCCTCATGGAGCTCCCTCGCTCACTCTCTACTCCTCATGGAGCTGTCACTGTCTTCTCATGGAGCTATCTCTCTCTACTCTTGGATCTCTCCCTCTCTACTCCTCATGGAGCCCTCTCTCTCTACTCCTCATGGAGCTCTCTCTCACTCTCTCTACTCCTCATGGAGCACTCTCTCTGAGAGCACTCTCCTCGTGGATATTAGTGATTTAATTTAGATGCATGTTATTAAAGAACAGATAGCAATTAGGCATCTTGCACAAGGATGCCTACAAGTCAACATTAGAGTTCGAACCCAGGACCTTTTATCAGTTGGGAGTGAAACACTGTAAACACTGGACTGTTCTGGCCCACTTCTGATGAATGCGTACGTTCATTACTACATACATTGGTATGCATTAGTACATTAGTACATGCGTGTGTGAATACAGAAGAGAGACTTCATAAGTGAAAACTGTCAAATGTATCCATGCTATTTATTCTGCCTCGGCATCTTCGATTCCAACGTCAAAGATTCGTCGTACTTCTCACCAGGGATGCAGTTTGAATGTCTCTGAATGAAGTTGGCCGAGCAACTCTTAGCTAGTCACAAAACAGTTTGTGCCCGTGTCACGGCAAGGGGCCTGGGCTTCTGCTAAATGTGTTCCTCTTCTTACTCAAACACTAGCTGCATGAAACGTTAGCATAAACTATCGATGGAATAAAATGTACATTGGTAGTTTTTCTGAAGAAACTGTAAAATAGAGAAGGGTGAACAGTGTAACCAGGCCATTTAATTTGTTAATTTCATTTACTATGGGGGCTACATTAAAAACAAAAGGAAGTGAGCCTAGACACTTTTAATGACGTTAAATTGAATCCAATATATTACAAGGTTCAATTTAATCCAATAAATTACAATGTTAATTGAATCCAATATATTACAAGGTTCAATTTAATCCAATATATTACATCGTTAAATCTAATCCAGTATTCACCCCTGCAGAGACTGTAGATCCACTCTAAGGAAAGGAAATGGCCCCAGACTTAGTAATAGTTTATTATCTGTTACATAATCCAACATAGCTGAAGAAACAGAGGTTGAGGTTGAAGGCAAAATGTTTTTTTTTCAAAAGCCATCATCTATCGCACCCTGGACATGTGATCGATCAGGGAATGACCAAGACGGCGTTGCTATTTCACAGCTTGTATCAATTGAAGCCTAGTGGGTTCATTTGTACTACATCACCATGGAAACACTCTGCGAAACTAATTGAAGCCATCTAGCATTCGCCTGCCAGTTGCTTTTTTAACTTGGTGAGAAAAATAACACATGTACAATAATATATTAATCTATTTATTTTTGGGGAAAGGTAAAGCTTTAGTTTACTGTATCCTGTAGTGGCATACTTTGAACATACATGTGGAACATACTCGGGAATCTGAAACCCAAGACTGAATCCTGAGCTAGCATCCGGTTAACAACCCAGCTTCTTGAAACAGGGCCCTGGTCTAGTGGTAAATGGACTGCATTTATATAGCGCTTTTATCCAAAGCGCTTTACATTTGCCTCACATTCACCCAAAATATTAACTGAAAGTAATTTTGGATAAAAGTGTCTTAAGTCTTAACTAATAAATAATTTTCTCCCAGGCCCCCTTCTTGTCCCCCATGAGTACCATCTCCCCCATCAGCACCGTCTCCCCCATCTGCACCATCTCCCTCATCTCTCCTCTGCTTAGGGGTTTTCCTAGGGAGGCTGGAGGAGATGACAGTTATTGTTGCAGAAGCTGCCCATTATTTATTTAAATCCTCTACTGAGCCCACGTTTAAAATTAGCACTACTAATTACCTTGCCACCAAATGCTTGTTGAGGAGCACCTGATGCTATTCCTTGTACACTGTGTTCATCTTTAATAATTACTTTTAAAGTATATTGTTTGGGGATGCCTTAAAAGTTTGTATAACAATTTGACATATTTACTTGGGTAGGGTTAGGATAACCCTAACCCTAATATTAAGTCATTTAGCGGCTGCTTTTCATCCAAAGAAGTTTACAATTAATTCAGATACTTGTCATAAAGGAGTAGGTAGTGGTTAGAGCATCAAGGATGGGATGAGGTTAGGCTGTGGACATTGAGGATCGAACCCAATACCTGTCGGCTGTAACAGCCCAGCCACTGCACTATCCCCACCCCCCTTCCCCCACTACACTATCATGCCCTACACTATATTAGAATTAGAAAAGGTAGAATATCAACTGTATCTCTTGTCTATCGGCATTAGGGACTCTGCAGTTGTTGCCGATGCTCTCTGGGTCTCCGGGGCACAGCTCAGCATAGATGGAAAATCTTCCCCAACTCGGTCATTTGAGTTAATGACTTAGGGGGTAAGATGGCGGGTAAGACGATGCTGGAGTATTGGGGAGATCTGGATGCTTTGTAAAACATCAACGCAGCGTGGTAGTAGCCACTGCAGTTTAAGAATATGGATTACATATAGCATCTCTTAGCGTGCTATCTGGTGACAGGTAGCCACTGCACTGTTTAAGAATGTGGATAGCATATAGCATATAGCTTCATCTTCTCATTCTAATTCTCCGTCTTTTGAGCTAAGCTAAATGAGCAACTTTGACAAACGAGCACTGTTCGTTTTTGGATTATTTTCTGTGTGTAAATCATGACTTTGTCTCTCACACATCACCTTTCCATATAGACTTGTAGCTGCAGCAAAACACATACAATCCCATCTTCTCAACTGTGATCTCGTTTTCAAATGTTTTAGCGTCCCCCTAATGCAGCCTTATTCATCTATAGCTGTATTCCACGTGGTTTGAATAAAGCCTTGAGAAGAAATATGTATATTTCAATATTCCCCCAATGTTTCACACGGGAGTTTTTTGGTGCAGAGGTGGATGGAAATGGTGTTTTATAGTTAATGTTATTCACACCACATTTGCTTTTCCTCCTCCTCTAAAAATCCATTTGGACAAAGAGCCGAATGTAATTCTGCACATAGGATGAAAAGAAAAGATTAAGATGCCTCGCCCAGAAGATTAGAATTTTAAAGGCTGCCAGTTTTTCCCATTATGTTCGACTTGTGTTGTTTTACAAAAGGTCTTTTCTGTAGGATATATATATATATGTATATATATATATATATATATATAGAGAGAGAGAGAGAGAGAGAGAGAAAGAGAGAGGGGGGAGGCTGCAATCATACGTTCTTTTCATTGTTATATTGAATAATTTGTTTTTGAAAACATGACTGACAGCACACAAACAGACTGTGAATACGGAAGGGTCTTAATGTTCTGATGTTTCTTTTCTCCATGATCGGAGAATCCCAACTGAATTGACGATAGTTGGCCCTCAGTCGTACAGTTCAACCAGAGGTGGCACCTGACTGTGACCAAGATATACAGAGATGTACCTGTACATATCCACGCTGGAATTGTTCATGTATAATACATCTATAATCATGCATATTAGGGGTCCAAGGGGACAGGTGTAATCAAAAGGTGACAGATTCAATCGATGGGAACATAGCCGCAACATCTCTATTAAAACAACCCCGTGCCGGGTTTATTCTTTTCTTCTTTGTTCAATGGCATGATTGAACAAATAGTACAAGGCGAACATAGAAACAAGGTAACTCGTGTGTTCTAGACGTTATTACCGCAGAAACTTTTTGAAGCCGTGCCATTAAAACGTTGAATGGGCGACATCTGAATGCAGACGTAGATGGTATCATGTTAATTTGACACCCGAGGCTGCAATGTAAGCTTTGGTGTGTAAGATGGTCGTACTTAATAGCTCGACTGTAGAGTGACCAGTTAATTGCTTTATGTGTGTAAGATGTTCTTACTTAATAGCTTGACTGTAGTGTTACCAGTTAATTCCAGCTCCATAACCATTAGCCCAGAGACAATTTGATTGCAAAATCTGTCTGCAGAATTTTATGGGCTCATAAATC
>OMKP01079852.1:0-13248 GCA_900302375.1 Bathygadus melanobranchus
AGGTTATACAACACAGAGGCTTCATTGAGATGGGTCATCATGGCCATGTCCTCAATTTTGTCATACTTGGGAGGATTCATGGGTGTGACGTCATCCTCCTTGACTGTCCTCTCCTAAAAAAGGCAAAACACCTTTTTAGAGCTTTGAAACGTGTGCCACACTGTTTTCAATAGCAATAAATGAAATGAAGCGTACCTCCTCTGTACCCAACACTTTAACAGTGACTTTGCCACCGTCCTTCTTCAGGATGGTACACTTGACATACAGCTCCTTAGCATCAGCCACATATGCAGCACTCTTGGCATCAAAGGGCTTGTTCTGGGCCTCAATCCTCTCCTTCTCTGGCTTACGGAGGTAAATGGCAGCCTTGCCGTAAACGGCCATCTCTGCGTCCGTACTCATGGTGGCAGCTTACTGTCAGTTAAAGATGGGAAAATCTGTGATGTAACTCACATGCTATTGTCATTTTTACGTTTATCCTCAAATTGTTCTCACAGTATGACCGAAATGTGAGACATTTACATTGCAGGATATTTAGGGTATCCAATGTGACTTAGAATAAGATACAACAATAATACATTTGTCGAAAGGGTGAAACAATATATCGCTGGCGGTACAGTAAGATTTGAATATGAACATGTTTCAAGCTCATGATTGCTAGGTTGACCCCTTGCTGGTAAACAGCAAGATAGCCAGGATAAGATGCTACACAATGCAAGTACTATTTTTAAGTGCCAGGATGTATGAACATAGAAGTAAGTGCTAGGGATCTACTAGGGGATGGGAAATAACTCTTACTTCTCTTCCTCCCAATGAGAAATCTTCAAGTTTCAGCACTGAAATTGAAAGACATGATATTTGAAACTCTTGAATTGATACTATTGTAACACTAACAAATAACTTATTTCAATACAAATTCACATGACGTCAGAAAGTTGTACCACCTCATTGACGAGGAATAGTGTTTTTCATTGCAAATTCAGGTTCATATTGCTTAAAGGACATGAATTAGTTATTCAGTTGATTATTATTTTTTAAATAAAATAGCAATTTTCTAAATTAAACATCAATATCAAGTGATAGTCAAACTAATCAAATATATAATGTTGAATGAGAGAGAGCTGTTACATCTCTGCATTAGCCTCTAGCGTTAAGTGGTTCACCAACTGTTGTAATTCCTTGTGATTAGTCACAATGGGCTCTAGCCAACAGACAGAAAAAGTATAAATACATCAATAACATCAATCACACTGGACATTTGAACAAACATACTCTAATTATTGAATGACTAATGCATGTCATATGCATATTTTTAGTTAAAATCTCTAAATCAAACTGACTGAATGAGAGGTGTAGCATCACTCTGACTTACCACCAGTTGTAACTGCCCTGCAAGCTGTTCATCTCTCTTCGGGGCGTCTTATATACTAGACTGCAGAGTAAGCACACACTCAATATGGGCATGGGGTTGAAACCCTCATATAGACTTGGTTAGCACTTGCTATTTGTTCTAGTGGGCTGATTTGCAAATAGCAAATTAACACATTGCAATGAAGAATGAATACAATAATAGTGTGATGTAAGTATAATCTCCATAAAAAATATTGCTCTTCAAAAGGTTTGATGGATGCAGTATTTGTATTTTTGTATTCACATTAATCGCTGAACATGCCTATTCATATATTTCACCTTTCTTAGATTCTGGAATATTAAAAATTTAAATGAAAGTGGAAATACCTCCATAAATATAAAAAACAGATCTATAAATAAGACATGGAAACAGGCTTACTAAGACCATAACGGGTCACTCCTTAGGAATGCTTAGTGCTTTCACTTTGTGCTTCAGGGGGGAAACCAGATCTATTTCAACGGGTGTAGTGTTGCATCTTGTGTGCATCATTTTTTTAGCTTCAACGCCCATCACTGATTTCTGTTGTCAATCTTGTGAACTAACTTGATTTGCTAAAAGATAACATAACATAACATAAAGTAACAATAGCTGTTGACATAGACAATTATAAATATGTTATTAATAATTGTTTTATGTAGTTTACCAAGTTATATATGTATATGTTTAACTATTCAACGAAGTTTGTGGCCAATATGCCCATTGTTTTGTCTTTTTATGTTCATATCTCATTCAGCAAACTATTTGGAAATGTGTTTTAAATGTCCAATGGAAATACTCTTGAAATAGAGAAGGGAATGAAACACACATACTTTAAATATTAAGATTTTATTCATAAAGATTTGATTGCAGCTCAAAATGTGTAGTACTCTTTTAGTACATGTTTCATCGTGTAAATCAGTTAAACAATAGTTCAAAATCACTTAGAACAAACACTTTCTTTCTTCACTTTTCCTTCTTCACTTTCCTTTGTTACTCCTCCCCTTATCAAAGTATTGTAATGCCAGAATATAGAATATTTTTTGTTGAAGAAAGAAGCAAACTTATTAATGGCGAAATCTTGTGGCTGTGGATGTATGAAGTCATTCTAGGAAGCAATGCCAATTCACTAGTGGTGGACTGGCCTGGACTAGAACTGCAAATCAGGACTGTATTGAAGCAATGATTAATGGATGACGTTTCCATTTCACATACTTCACATTTGATCCCATCAGTGCATAATATTAACTAATATTAACATGAAAGTGCAACAAAATATATCACAACAGGATATAAATGCAACTATGTTTTATATGTAATGTACATTAGCCTTGTGTAAAACCTTCAGTTGTCCCTAAACATTCCTCTGCTGCATCTTGGCCTCAGCAGCCTGGTGGTTGGCATGACTCAGCTGAATCTCCATCTCATTCAGATCTCCCTCCATCTTCTTGATTCTCAGGGCATCATTCCTGCTCCTGAGAATTTAATATTTTAACTCACGTTGGAGGTTCTTGTTTTCACGCTTCAGGCTCTCCAGCTGATCCAGAGCTTCTTCATATGAATTCTTCATCTTGAAAAGCTCAGTGCTGAGAGAACGAACCTCTTTCTGACCTCCTTAAAGCTCTGCCTGGCCCTCATATTTCTGCTTCCAGTCAGACAAAACTTTCGCCTACAAAAGGTGATGAGAAAATTAACTCAATAATAAATATAAATAAATATACAAAAATGAAAACATCTGCTGAGTAAAGGCCTGCTTGCTTCTGGTAAACAGGCCATATACAATTGAAGACAAGACCCTCTTCCTCTAGGTGATGACATAAATTATTGAACAAATATTTCAATTACACATACAGTATATGCCACATACATGAGTATGGTTTATTTGCATTTGTTGGGGGTTAGTGTTAGGGTTATATCCATTTAATATTGGGTTATGGTTAGGGCTATTCAAATATATAGGGTTGTTTTTAGCAATTGTATATACTCATCATTCTCTGTCATCACCCTTGCTCTCTGAGCACTGACACAATTTATCTGGCGTAGCTTCCCTTCTTACCCACCTCCCTAACCCTCTCCCACCTACTCGAACACTGCTTGAATCCCATCCACCTCCTGGATCCCTAGCACTTGTATGTTTGTACATCCTGGCACTTTGTAGCATCCTATATGTTTGTATATACCAGCACTTGAAATAGCACTTAGAATTGTGTAGCATTGTATCTACCTTGCTGTTTTACAGCAAGGTAGCCATGAGTGCTTGAAACTTGGTCTATTCAAATCTTACTGTACCATCAGTGATATATTGTTTCCCTCTTTCAACAAATGTACTTATTGTAAATCGCAGGGTAAGCACACACCAAATATGGGCATGAGATAGAAACCCTCATATAGACCCCAGACCTCATTTTCATTTTTGTTCTGTACAAACTATGGGCAAAGTGTACTATTTACATGCAAATGTATGAAATGCAATACATTAGTATTAGCACTGATTCTAATAAATTGCATATAATTTTTATTTTATTTACCATACAGTTTTATGTATGGTATTGTAATGTATGGTATATTTACAGATTATTTACTGTTTGGGATACAGCACATTTATAATGTCTCTAATAGTGTTCAACCAATTAATATTGAGTGTTTTTTAATTCATATTTAATTTTGAGCTGCCTATTTAAATATTTAACCTATCCTACAGATACTGTAAATGAATAATGTCACAGAAAGTAAAAGTCAAAATCTATGAGTAAGACATGTAAACAGGTTTACATTATTAGGACCATAACTGGCAGCCTTTAAGGAATGCTCAGTACTTACACACCATACTCCATGCTTCAGTTGAGAAACCAGATCTCTTTCTATGGGTGTACAGTTGCATGTATTTATACATTCAAAGTGTTAACACCCATCACTGTGTTAACACCCATCACTGTTAAAACATAGTCAATAGATCCATTTTCAGATGGAAGGACTTTAGAAAATAATGATCACTGCTATTTTACTGATGTCCATGTTAATATCAAAACCTCATGAATATAAACATTAAAAAAACATTGTTTTTTTTAATCTTTTGTTTTTCTTTTATTCAGAAAACTTTGGAAATTTGTTTTGAATGTCCGATGGAAATAATGGTCTCGGTCTTGAAATAGAGAAGGGAATGAAAACTTTTATTGCAGCTCAAAATGTGTAGTATTCTTTTATTATATTACATGTTTAATCATGTAAATATGTTTCATATGTAAATCATTTAAGCAATAGTTGAACATCAATTACAAAAAACTTTTCTTTTATCACTCCTCCCCTTTTTAGTTCTTAGGCCTATTTTGTCAAGCAATGTAAAAATATGTTTTGTACTCGCACATTTCTTTATTTCCGTGAATGGGCTGTCAATCCATCCTCCATCTTCCCAAAACCAGGAGCTTACATGGTACAGGGTGATGCATATAGTTTTTTTTTTTACGAGAGTTGGGGCAGTGCAAAGGTTTTCAGGGAGTTTGTTCCAGCTATGTGCAGCATGATAGGTAAAATATGGGAACAGTTAGGAGGCCAGTCCCTGGTGACGTAAGAGGTCTAGGGGGTTCATATTCAGCAAGCATGTCTGAAATGTATTTTTGCCCAGCGTTAGTTGGTTACTGATTCATAGCAGTAGTATTTTGAAGTCAATCTTGAGGTGCACAGGTAGCCAGTGTTGGGATCTGAGTATTAGGGTGATGTGATCAGCCATCTTAGTCTTTGTTATCAGACTAGGAGCAGCATCTTTTTTGCTTGTCTGATGTTTACAATATTTTTGTTGAAGAGGGAAGCTGACTTATTACTGGCCAAATCTTGTGGCTGTAGATATATGAGGTGATTCTATTAATGCCAATTAACCAGCGGTGGACTGGCCTGGACTAGGACTGCAAATCAGGAATGTATTGAAGCAATGATTAATAGATGACCTTTCCATTTCACATACTTCCCATCAGTACATTTGTTTGTAGCACTGTACACCAGGAAGACAAGAGTACCTTTATTCAGACTAAGACATTGTTGGTAAGATGTCATCTTATCTCTTAGATATACTGTATAGTCAACCTTCTACACAGCACACCTTTTGAATCATGTAACAAATGTACATATAATTATATTTCAGAGTACCCCTTTCAGAGTCGTATCTGTATGCTTCTGCATACATTTATTTCATAGAATTTACAATGAACAAGAAGTCATATTTTCAAATTGTACAATAATGCAATACAACTTATTCAGCTGCCTCCTTTCCCTGCGGAAAACAAAACAAATAAATCATTAAACCAACAATATATTGTTGTTGCATTGAATTTCTCTTCATGTGCTTAAAGCAGTGGTGAACTTACCTTGCTTCCATCACAGCTCTTGGCCCTCAGCTTGTTGACCTGAGTCTCAGCGATGTCAGCACATTCCTCAACCTCCTCCAGCCTTCCTGCACTTGGACAGGTAAGAGTTGGCCTGCTCCTCCTGTAGGAACATTGATATTTCATTCTGTTAAAAAAAGATTTACTGAAATTGATGCAAAAACCAGATGCATGTATGGCATGCCTGGTATGTGAGTTCCTTCACTCTCCTCTCATATTTGCGGACACCCTTAACAGCATCTGCTCCACGTCTCTGTTCGCTCTCAACCTCTGTTTCCATCTCACGCACCTTCAGTAAAGAAACAGACATTAGATCACCATTCAGTCTAGTAATCGTACAAGTTATTCGAAACAAATGTATTTTACCCTGGACTCCAGTCCTTCGTGGCCAGGTTCTCAGCCTCATCCATCCGCTGCAGGTCTTTCACTGTGACCTCCAGGTTCTTCTTCATCCTCTCCAGTTGAGAGCTAGAGCTGCTCTTTCTTCAGCTTCTCAGCCATCATGGCAGCCTAACAAACAATCTAACATATTAATCATAATTTCCAATTACATGAATGAACCAATGCAAGCAAACCTACATCAGTGGCCTTCTTGGACTTCTTCAGCATTCCTGGCAAAATGTTTTTTTAAGCTGCGTAAACATTTGTATTCATATGTAGTTATTCAGCAGGTTTGCTAAATAACTTATTTGCAGACAAACTTTTGGACAAAGAGGACTGGTTTCTTTGGAAACAAGATACAATTCTTAATAAAAAATATGGACATAGCTTCTGTGACGTCACCCATTGGTTTCAGCCGGTCTGCTAGTTACTTTTTGGTTACACACATTTTTGCGTCCGTCAAGGACCAAATGTTCTAAATGTACCGAACTTAATCCAACTTTAATCCAAGTGTAAAATAGTGTAGCAAATGGCAGTTTGTGGTTGAGATGGTGTAGAGTGTGTGTGGTTGGTGGCTCATTTAAGCAGGTGTGCAGCCTCACCTAGCCCCAGACTCGGGCCAGGTGAGACTGCACACCTGGGGTACATTAGCCAATCAATGCACACAGGTTAAACCAGCAATCACCACACACAGTCAAGAGAGCTCTGACTGTCAGTATCTAAAATTGTCATTGTGACATAGTCTGACTGTATGAATTTGTATGTCATTGGTATAAACTTGTTTAATAACTTAATCACAAGAATGTAGATCATGTGCAGACAGCAGACAGCTTAGACTGAATCTGGCAACTCAACAACAATAGCAACAACAGACAGTTAAATTCTAAGTTCAAGAATAGAATTAAGTCCACTCAACACAACGATAGGTGGTAGGTAGGTCACAAGGAGGTACTTTCCTAAAAAGGAACTTTTGAAATGTAAAGATAAATGTAAAGTAGCTAGGTTAACTATAGCTAGAGTTAGATTCAAGTTTAGCTTGAATTATTTCTAGCAACTTCTACAATAATAGCTTAGCAGAAAACAGCTCTAATTCAGTTTCTCTACTCAATATCAGTTGCAGACCATGCATCCCATCCATGCAAATGACACACTTATATTATAGAGCCTGTTCAAACCATTAATAACATCTTGAGTAATGCGTCAAATTATGCTAAAATATAGAACTGGGGAATCGATAGTTATTATCCAGCGTCTGCCAAATGCCCTAAATGTAAATATTTATGGCCACATTCGGATGCATAGTATTGAAGATAGGCCTAGTAGCATGCAGCAAGAAACAAGATGTCAGCATGTCGTGAAGAGTGACATGCAAACATCTGTATGACTTTTCCACTTTTGCAAATAACACAATGCTTGCCTCGTCTGATAGTTTTCAAATGTATGTGATCATAATAAAACCACAACTTGTTGAACTGAACCTCCTTCATGAAGTTGACAGGTTTATTCCTTCCTTCCTTGATGCCTTTTAATATGTTCAATGACGTAATATCAATTAATTAAAAAAAAGATTAAACCAAATTCAAGTGTATTTTGTTTTTTTTGTTTTAGTTTTATTTTGTTTGGATTTAAAAAAAAATTAGAATCGTAATGTAGTGGGAAACTTATCGTGCCACCATCACTTAGCACCCCAGCTTGTTGACTGAGTCTCAGCGATGTTATTACATTTTTAGACAAATAAGCATACAAGCAATAAGCATACAAAATAATTGGTCCTCCAACATATTTACATACATTTACATAAACGGTTCAATACATTTCTAACATGTTGTTCTTTTCTGACTTTACATTCATTTGGATCCTTGTGGTTGTCAACCCATGGGGGGAAAGTTACAGACCTAATGGTGCAAATAACAAGGTTCAGCATGTCACACAGAGTTCTCAATGACTTTCACACCACTAAAAGCAACTGCTTTACTGACCCAACAACTGTTGACCAGGACACCCACCCCTATTATCAGCCAGTCTGCCATTCCTCTGGTACCTAAATAAAGTTTCTTTGCTCATACATTGCATGTGCAGAGTCTGTATGTACAGACAAATAAGAAGAAATTACTTATCCATATCCATATAATTTTTATCTTTAACGTTTTAATAATGCTCTCAGAAAACTGGCCTGTCACCACTGGGAGGACTCGTCCACTGCCAGTCAGACATTCAATCACCCCGTGTGTTTAGTGGCCCCTGTGCTATGAGCATTACAAACATTTACAACTGCCAAATGAAGCTGTGTATAACCTCCATTTATATAGACCAAACCAGGCAGGCTATACGCTTCAATATGGAAACCAGATATACTCTAATGTAGTGTTTATACATATTTTCTATGGATCACTGTGTTAACATCTTCCTGTCATCTACATTGAAAGATGTATTATTTATTGATTCTTATTTATTTAGGTGATTATTTAGGTGAGGTTATTTAGATTTGTTTTACTGTTTCATGATATGTATTCACAACGATAGAGTTAGATAAAATGCACAGCAATAGTTCCATTTTTAGTAAAATTGAATGTAATGTATGTGGTATTTTTAGATATTCCAATCACACACTAATGCAAGTCTGACATAGGCTAGCAACACAAACAAATGCTGGGTTGAAAAATACCCAATCTGGATAGTTTTCAACTACACCACTGCATAACTATTGGACCAACTCCACACTGGGCTAGTTTAACCAGCAAGATGGGTTGAATATTCAATCCAAATGTTGGGATAATTCTACCACAAATAGGTTATTTTCAATCTGTAAAAAAATATTTCAATAGACATGTCAACCCTACATGTCTAGATAAGCAGTTAAATTACTTGGATGTCTCGTTAACAGTAAAGTTATTTGGATATACTGGCCTATTACAAAATATCTCCAAGATGTGGTAATGCAACTCATATATGCACACACCTTTAAACAATGTTTTAATTTTAGAAAAATATTTATTTTTCCAACAGTTTTCAATTCCTAAAACAGTTGAATCAACAACAACATCATATTATATTACTACATGATAACATGCCATAACCATTACTGTCAAGTAGGCTATTCTATTCAATAATACAGCAACAAAACGTCCCATACAGGAGCACACTGCTTGTGGTAGGTACTTCTTTATCGATTAACATTACAGTTAACATTACAGTTTCAATAATCATGTCACCATATTCGTGCATATCTGCCAGTGACTCTGGTTAAAATTCAACAAAGAAAGCTAATATCCAACATTATCGCTGTTTCCATCCTAGACAGGACCAAAAGTCAGCGTGCAACATGTTAGTTGTAAGTAAGTAATAGTAAGTAATGACTAATAATCTTTACTCGTATGTGACTTTGCTACGTGCAAAAGTGTATACAAAACTTTTCTTTTACTTTCACAGGGATGCACTGCTTCTTGATGAGTAGGGAAGACAACTACAAGTGTGGTAGCTGGCTGGGTAGATATGGGAGGAGTCAACCGTCACTCGGGCTGACCCAACCGCTAACCCGGCAGCTGGGTTACACAAAACTACCCAACTCCCAATAACCTAGAAAAATGACCCAAAAATCTCGTTTGGGTAGATAAAATAACCCAGCATTTTTTCACTCACACAGAAATGATTATGTCCTTGTACAAGTGATTCATCCTGGCTGGTTGCTCTCAGTCCGTCCAGCCAACTGGACCAATCAGAAGCTGCCATTGTTCTGGGAGGTGTGTTAGTTGATAATGCAGAAGAGAGACAGGCAAGGTGCACTCTGCCCATTTTGCTTTCTTCATAAAATTGCCTGTTGAGCCTTATCTTACCACATATACACAAATAACATAATTAATATATATATAATTAATAACAAAAACATTATTACCCACCATTAAATATCGATAGAATTCGCCCATTAAACACAGACAACATTCATATAGCCTAATTAAAAATATCAGCCTATGTGCACTGCTGCACCTATTTTAATATTAAATATTACCTAAGACAGCAGAGTAAAGGCATGAATTAGCTACAACTTTTTATATATTCATGAATTCCAAGAACTTGGAATTAGCACTATTGTTATTGATGTGGACGTACCGTTCTATTAGCATGGATATAAGCTTTCATTTTTGATTGTTCTGCCATTGTATTTTTAATTTGGCAAACTAACGCTCCTTGTTCGTCATGAACTGAAACTCCCTCCCCTGAGTCCTGATTGGTCCTATCAATTTAACATGGTTGGTGCTTACAACGTTTTATGAGACCATGCCATATGCTTATAAAATACTAGTCGTAATCTACATTCATAATCTACAAGGTGCACTCTGCTCATTTTGCTTTCTATTTGTCTTTGGGTGAATAGTGCTAGTCATGCAATCTCATCAAAACTTTGCAGAATGTTCAAACCACCTGTTTAATTGTTTGCAATGGAGCTTGCTTAGCAAGTTGGACTCGGACCGATGAGTGGATCTGAAAGTCGCTGACGTCCATGCAGCAATCCTACGTGACATTGTAGTTTTGCTTTTTTCATAATTAAAATAACGCTGTATAAATGAGAAAGAAAAACAAGCAGTTGATAAAACAGGAGTGGTCTCCAGTGGCTCCAGGTTACCTTCCAACTGTATATGTTTAACTTAAGTTATCTACTTTACTATTCTTAAAAAATGGCAACTCATCACTACAATTCAATTCTAGAATATTGTGAAAATTACGGCTATTCGAGTTATGAACAAATAGTATTTGATTAACAATCATTATCAATAACTTTCACATAATTAAATACCTGTTAATGTATACCCCATTCAACTTCAAAACTCAATAGGAAAATGTAACAATAGCAATTGCTCACAATTGTCCGCAACCTCATCATTATTAAAGCAACTTTTTGTAATCTCTATGAGCTTTAACTCAAGATTACTTGACATTGCTAGTCTTGTGAAGTGAGTGAAGACAATAAGATGGGTTAATGGTGAAGTGTTGGTAGCCTTCGTTTATCGAATGCTGAGATGTCTACAAGTTGTAGACACCTACCTGCTAAAATGTGAGATCGAAAGAGGGTTAATACGTGAAAAGCAATATTCAGTTGTATTTATATAAAATATTTCGAAGTACAGTCCGTGAATTACCCAATAAATAAATAAGTGAATTTGTAGACAGGTACAGATAGCCATAGGTGGGAGAAATTCCTGGTTGCAGAGACCCAGACACAGCATGGAATTAAAACAGAATGTACAGATTAGGAGAGAAACATCCCTCAGCAACATGAAGATCCTTCTCCATGGGTGAGTATTCCTTACTTAGTTACATTTGTATTCCACGGCTGCATCCTATGTGTTGGTGTCCACACCCTTAGTAAGATCTGGTCCCATGGAAAATTGCCATTGATGAGGATCTCGCAATCGTTCTGCACCTTACCCTTATGAAGATGGATATTACCATTTGGTTACCTCATTGCCAGAACACCTTTTCCAATCCAGTGGTTCCACTAGAGTGAATAATCCATTAGTCTTCATACCTTTAGTCAATCCAGCATTCTCAGACTACTGTGAAGGAGGTCTTCAATGTCCCTGGGAATGATCCATTAACCTGTGGCTGTGCTCCTTCATGTAATCGCCTCTATATCTGTCCATCACAGAGGTCAAGTCCAAAGAAACAAAGTATAACCACAAAGCTGTGAAGACGTGACAGAACTTCCACGCCTCACGCCAAGGCTGGGTTCTTCTTCATGGTGGTCCTTTGCAATGGCCTACTTGGTATCCAGAAGGGAGACGAATGGAAGACATTAATCCACGTCTGAACATTATAAATACCTGGTGATTAGCTCTAGGTCAGCAAAAGTCTTTCAAGCATTCCTTATTAGGGTTGCCCCAGGTGATTGCGTACATTGATCCACGCCACGCCCTTGCATTAATTCCAGGCCATTATTATCTCCATTCACGATATGAACCAATCTGTTCACTTTAGGCAATTTTGTATTCTACAATTGTGTGTTGTTCTTGATGCACACTTATTCCCTTTAGACTTCATTTGATATCTCTAGGACCACAGCTAGACTTTTAGAGCCCCTATTTTGTGGTGACAAGGACAAACTAGTACTTCTTATCTAACAGAGTCAATGCAATAATATAAAAAATGTGGCATAAATGAATAAATAATTCAGAATTCAAGTGCTACTGGCTCTGGCACTATTGTTAGATATTATTTTGCCCTATAGGTTAAAAACGATGTGCAACTACAAGGACACGTCCAACCTCAATACAAATAGGCTGCCACAAGATACTTCAAATAATTTTCCGACCAACTTTTTATCTGACATATTTCAGAGATATTCTATTCAATTACCTATTTTGAGACATTAGGATCTAGTGATACTCTGATTACAGGAAGTAAGGCCAAACAAATAAATAAAAATACAAGGTGGAGAGTTTCTGTATTGTTTATTGTATGCTATTCACAATTGTGTCATATTGTATGACTTGTATGTGCAATATTTCAAATGGAAGGAATTATTCAGCACTGTCCTTTCCCTAAAGAGAAAAGTAAGGTTTTTGTTTAGATGTTTCATTTTTAAAGGAAATGAGTAGGTTATTAGATACATAATGTGCAATAATCCAGTTACCTTGCCAGCGTCACGGCTCTTGGCCCTCAGCTTGTTGACCTGAGTCTCAGCGATGTCAGCACGTTCCTCAGCCTCCTCCAGCTCATGTTGAACCTTCCTGCACTTGGACAGGTAAGAGTTGGCCTGCTCCTCCTGTTGAAACATTCATATTTTGTCACTTTAAATATGCTGTACCTAAGTTGATATCAAAACCAGACATATTATCTTTAGTAATATTGAACTTACCGCTTCCTCAGCCTGCCTCTTGTAAGCCTTCACCTTCAGTTGCAGCTTGTCAACAAGATCCTGGAGTCTGGCACCATTCTTCTTATCCTCCTCAGTCTGAAGGACATTTGATAGTGAAAAATCAACATCATGTGGCCTTTAAATATTACCACAATGCTAATGCAATAGAAACCTATTTGGAGATGTAAGTTTGGCATACCTGGTAGGTGAGTTCCTTGACCCTCCTCTCATATTTGCGGACACCTTTTACA